>CABHPP010146999.1:21546-42022 GCA_902168425.1 Peromyscus attwateri
GAGAGAGAGAGAGAGAGAGAGAGAGAGAGAGAGAGAGAGAGAGAGGAGGCACATGCCTATGTATGCGTGTGTGGAGACCTGAGGAGGGTCCCAGGTTTCTCTAGCACTCTCTGCCTTCATCTCTTGAGACAGGTCTCTCACTGAACCTGGAGATCACTGTCTTTTTGTTAGGTTAGCTGGCTGATGCGCCCCATGGCATCCCCTGAGTCTGGCTCCCCAGTGCTGGGGTCACACGCACATAACACATCTGTCTTTTTTACATGGGTACTGGAGTGTGGAAGGTCCCCATGCTGTGCAGCGGCACTCTGGCCTACTGAACCATCTCCTCAGGCCCAGACTAGATCTTTGATAATAAAGAAGTTGGAATTCAATCTCTTTGGTTCAGACCTTTTAAAAGATTTTAATGGTCTCACTTCTAAAGGTAAGCACAAGCGCTTTGTGTTTTCAACTAAAATAAAATCATATGCCTGTGTGTGTGAACTTACAGCTATATGTGTATGTTCATACTCACGCATGTAATTAATTTAATAAACAAAAAATTACTAGACAACAACTCAAAGACTACTCATGAATGTCTCTTAATTTCCCTGAAACTGTTACAACGTCACAAACTTGGTGAATTTAGAGTCTAACGTGGGCAAAATTTCACACCGCGAATCCTCATTCCCATGAGAGGCACTGAAAGTACCAACCCTGCTGCGTGTGGTGAGCAGCCTTCCTGGACAGCTGCCCGCAAACCAGGCTGGGGGCATTTGTGCAAAGCAGCCATCAGGAAGCTTCGCTTCGCTGACAGTGTCACATTGGGATGAAGTTCTATTTTAAATAATGCCTAGCTAGTCCATGTAATTTCTGAAGCTTCCATTCAAAAGGTTGTAATTAGATAAAGAAAAAAAATGCTAAAATCAGAAAAGACTAGTTGAGATGGAGGCCAGGATATGAATTCTTGGCTTTTCAATCCTGAAAGTGGGGCTTAATTTCTCCGAATTTCCACTGAGGTGTTAACTTGGCTGGATCACAGGATATGCAGACAGGTAGCAAGACATCATTGCTGATTATATTTGTGGGGCTGTTCCCAGAGGAGACCATCAGTGAACCAGGGAAGTGAGGAAGGAAGATCCACTTTTACCAAGACAGAACAAAAAAGCAGAGGAAAGCTCAATTTGCTCAATTTCCCTGGGGGAACCCTAATATAGTAATCTATTTTTTTTTAATTTTTATCTTGTGTATAGGTATTTTGTCTGCATATATGTCTATGCACCACACGCATGCCTGCTACCCACAGAGACCAGTAGAGACATCAGATCCTCTGGAGTTAGAGTTACAGAGGCTGTGAGCTGCCATGTAGATGCTGGGAGTCGAACCCATGCCTGGCTCCTAACCACTGAGCAATCTCTCCAGCTCCTGTATTTATTAATAAATCCAGGTGATATAGCAAACATATAAATCATGCTTCACATGGGCAGTGATGCTGTATGCCTTTAATCTCAGCACTTGGGAGGCAGAGACAGGCAGATTTCTGAGTTCAAGACCAGCCTGGCCTTCAGAGTGAGTTTCAGGAAATCCAGAGCTACACAGGGAAACCCTGTCTAGAAAAACCAAAACCAAAACCAAAAGAAAAAGAAAAGAGAGAGAGGGAGGGGGAGGGAAAACATGAAAGAGAGAGGAAGGAAGGAAGGAAGGAAGGAAGGAAGGAAGGAAGGAAGGAAGGAAGGAAGGAAGGAAAAGAGAAAGAGAGAAAGAAGGAAGGAAGGAAAGAAAGAAAAACCCTCATCCTTCCTTGCTTGGTGTCTGTATCACCTCTACATACCCATTCTTTAAGCTCCTTTAAAATAGGAAGGACTTTCCACCTCAGGACCCTCGGATGCAAAGGACCTTTACTTCATCATCAACCAAACTAGGAAGGCACTTCCTATCATGGGTTGTTTCGTGACCAGTTCTTTGTCTCTTGTACCAGCTGAGATGGTACCTCTTGAAAGGGACCCTCCCGGCCTCCTCTATTAATTTCTGCCTCGTAACATTTGTCACAAGTTGCGGTTGTTTTGTTTGTTCAGTTTGATCACATGTATACATCGTCTCACTACATAGTGTCACTGAAGAGTCCATGTCCCTTGCTAGACAAGGCACTCCCATATACCATTTAGTACCGCTGTATTAAGTTCTGTGGAGCTGCTGAGTAGATACAATAGCATTTTTCAGGAGTGCTGTATAGCTTGGATAATTAGTGACACTTTATAAGTACTCAATAAAGTAATCTTTTCCAAACCTATTTTTAAGGAGAGAATTGGTACGAGGTTCGTCTAGCGTAATATGCTAAAATGGCTGTACACGGTATAAAAGTTACAACCTGTATGGAAACACAGTTATTCCTGGCCCACTGACAGACCAACTTGTAGAGGAAAGTCTCAGAGACATGTGGTCTACCGTTTGAAAATATTTCCAGATTTAGAAGTAATTGCAGACCATTCTCAGAGTTTTTATTTCCTAAAGACAAGCCAGGCCAAGGAAATATCCGAGTGTCCCCTCCGAGGGAACATTTTCTTCACTGTCCACACGGTCTGGTCAAATTAGAGCAGCAAGTCAGATTGTGCATCCCCTACACCCTTTGAGACAGGCAGGCTTCCCTCCTAAATGAGTCCGGTCTCCATTTTCAACGGAGACAACCCTAAATTAACATCCATCGGAAAAGAATAGTTAAGCCATTGAGGGATCTCTCTACTGTATTTTTCCAGTTGATGAGTCAAATCCAGGTCTCTGTAGATACATCCAAGACAATGACAGAGAGGAAGGCTCTGCAGACACCATCTTAAAATTGTAGCAAGTCCAATAAAAACCAGTGATCTAAGGGCAGCCACCTGCCAACCCTGGGTCACTGAGTCATCTTCTGTGGGGACATGTTTGGACTTTACCAGGTTTTTAAGAACCTCAGGCGGGTTTATTATTTTCATTTGTATATTCTTACTGGGTTGTCCTGAAACTTCACATGATTAATATGAGGAATAAAGTACTAAAGAAGCTGTAATTTCCTGAGTGAATACGGCAATGAGGATGATGATAACCGCAGAGAGCTCTCACATTGGCTTCTGTCAAGTGAGCTCTGCAAAGATTCAAAGAAAGCAACCTGCAGGACATCTAATCACACACACACACACATACACACACACACACACACACACACACACACACACACGTCATCTCAACTTGTATTCGGAGCTCTCACAATTTCTTTTCACCCCTTGTCTACTCAACTCACGTTCAGCATCTAGACTCAACCTCCTACACACTGTTCAGATCTTTATTTTCATCCCCTTGATGGGATTTTCCTGATCATTTCCGTATTGTAGGACCTTTAACTGCCTCATCCTTATAAGGTCACCTATAAGAGAGTCTGGCAGAGCTTCTGAGAGTACGTTAGCAGAGACACGTCGGTGCTGTTCCTACAGGATTGCCCCCTGCACTGTGCCACAGACTGCAAGGGGTCAAGTGTGGAGTCCAGGGCACCAGTCAGAGGCTACCATAAATTAATAACAGATGAGAAATGATGGCCGTGGGACTGGGACAATGGTCATATTTTTCTTTTTTAAAAGATTTTTTAAATTGTGTGTATGTGTGTGCACATGTATGTGTCTGTCTGTGCCCACGGTTGCAGGTGCCCACGGAGGCAAGAAGAGAGTGTAGGATGCCCTGGATCTAGAGTTGTAGGCAACTGTGAACCGCCTGACATGAGTGTGGAAAGCTAAACCAGGGTCCTTCGTAAGGGTAGAATATCCTCTTAATCACTAACCATCTCCCTAACCCACAGTCCCCCCCCCCTCCGTCTCTCTCTCCCTCCCTCTCCTCCCCCTCCCCCTCCCCCCTCCTCCTCCTTCTTTTGAGACCGGGTCTCACTGTGTACCCTGGCCTGGAACTCACTTTGTAGACCAGACTGACACTGAGCACACAGAGGTCCTCCCGACTCTGCCTTCCAAGTGCTGAGTTTGAAGGTGTGCACCACCACCACATCCAGCTCTATTCGCTTTCTTGAGAAACTTCACCTTCACCTTGAGAGACTGGATATGGACATGAGAGGAAGGCCCAGTGGTCAAAGATGATGCCCACGTTTCATCCGAGCAACTTGAAACGAGGATTCCTCTTTGCCGAGACTGGAAAAGTCGTTTGTGTTGGATTTACTTATTAGATACTCAAGTAAGGAATTTGATGAGAGGCCAGAAACGTCAGCCTCTGGTTCACGATAAGAACCTGGTTGAGTGGGTACCCTTGAGGATGGTCACAATGTGTCAGTACGTTTAAAGAATCAGAACTAGAAATTCCCGGTCACCAAAAGGAAAACACGGACTGAAAGAAAAATCCTGTCTTAGTCTGAGTTAGCAAGGAGTTAAATGATTAGATTTAGTGGCCAGATGGGCCTCCAGAAAACATGATGAGGGACAGAGAAAAGTGAAACAAGGAAGTGACCCAGTGAGAGGGTTAACTAAGGTCTACATTGGTAACCTGGTTACTCCTGAGAGCACCTGGAATCCAGTCCCCTTGGGGACTCTGAGTAAACAAAATCACCGTCACTCAAACTCTTGAGTTACCGAAAGTTAAAATAACATATTTTGAACATTTTTGCTAGTAGTTTATGTGCAATTTTAGTTTATTCGGAGCAAATGTACAAATTTAGGGGGAGAGAACAGAGTGACTGACAACCGCAGGCTCTAACAGTGAATTCATTCATGATAGCACAGCCAAGCTAATGGGTATCTGCGCCTGAAATCTTCCCCTGCTCTCAAACACACCTAGTTTGCTTCCACTAGAATGTGGGTTGCACAGAAAGATCCTTCCACCCTCCGGCCTCTTTCTCCATCCTCGGCTTGTTCAAGTAACATTCCCCAGGAGGTTATCTAAGCCCATTAGCTCCCTCTTCTCTAGTCTCTTACTCACACCTTTTGGATTTACATCCTGCTCCATCTCATGAAACGGTTTTCAAGTTCTGTTATGCACCATCCAAGAGGAGTGTTCTGGCATCATTTCCTCCTAGGATTACCTTTCTTAACTTCTACCCATCACACTCTTCTAGCATTCCTCTTGCTGTACTACTGGCCACTTCTCCTCAGCCTCCCTACCCACCCCCATTCCCCATACTCTGTATCTGCAAACGTGGTTCAATCTGCATGCTTTGCCTTCCATGTCCTTTCCCATCTCTCTGGGTCTCCGCTAAAGGGCTTTCTTTATTCTTCTCCCTATACTTACCCCTCTACATCAGGGACTTAGTCTCTACAGCAGCTTTGACTAATGAAGTCAGGAAACAAAGGGTAGATACTCACGATTATCAGGGCAACAACTCTGAAGTGAGATGAGAAATGATGGTTGTGGGACTGGGACAATGGTCAGGTGCAGATACCCATTAGCTTGGCTGTGCTATCATGAATGAATTCACTGGTGGAGCCTGCACATAAATTACTACCAAAAATGTTCAAAATATGTTATTTTAACTTTCGGTAACTCAAGAGTTTGAGTAACGGTGATTTTGTTTATGAACTGAGTCAGCAGATTTTTCAGGACATACTATGAAAAAGATAAAACACTTGTGGAATTAATAAAATAAAACCCCTGCGGTGTGTGCACATATGTGTGTACTACGTGGTTGTTTCTGTGTGTACAGTTAACTGGATCCCAAAAGACGCTGTATTTTTTATCTTTTTCATTTCTTCTACGTTATTCCTTGTTTTTACGACTCTCATGCCTGACAGTAGGTTTTTACAAATTAACCTGATGGTTCTGAAGTTGCTTGCAAACAGTTTGCTATATCAGAAAGAAATTCTCCAGATAAGGCCTTGAGTATTAGACAGTATGGTCACATGTTCCAGGGAATGTAGAAGAGAGTAAAAGTGTGACATTCCGATGCATTGTAATGAAAGTTGATGTGAGCTTATGCCAAACATAAATGGAGAAAAGTTGAGAGAAAGCAAACCCAGACACTCTATACAGAAAAACACCCTGTCGCTGGTAAAGGGCCTGCCCCAGGAGTGTGAAGGCATGTGTTTAGATCGCCAGTAGCCATGTGAAAATCTGAATGTGTCTTACCATATCTGTAACCCTAGTGCTGGAGAAGCAGAAACAAGAAGAGTCCTGGAGTTCCCCAGCCATATAACCCAGCAAATTGGTGAACACCAGATTCAGTGGGAGACCCTACTTCAAAAAACAAGGTTGAGAGCAATAGAGGATGACACTGAATATCAACCTTTGATCTACACACACACACACACACATATACACACACACACACACACACACCTGAACACAAACACACATACACACACTCCACATAACATACAGGCACACACACATATCAATCCTACCTTCCATGTAGTTTTTTCCTTAATTAGTCACTTTCTTGATGAAACACCATGGCCAAGGAAACTTACAGAAGGAAGGGTTTATTTGGGTTTACAGTTCCGGAGGGTTAGAGTCCATCATGGCGGGGAGACATGGCGGTGGGAGGAAGAAGCAGAGAGCTGACATCCCAACCACTAGCAGGAAGTAGAAGGAAGGAACTGGAAGTGGGGTTAAGGCTGTAAATGTCAAAGCCCACCCTATAGATATACTTTCTCCAGCAAGGCTGTACCTCCTAAACTTCCTCAAACAATGCCATCAACCAGGAACCAAGCGTTCAAATGCCTCAGTCTGTGGGCAAACACTGCTCACTCAGATTACCACACATAGCAATTCTCGCTTATATCGTATTTGAGTAAGAGACTTCTTTTTTGAGACAGGGTCTCACGATGTCCATCTGTCTAGTCTTGAACTCACAGATATCCTCCTGCCTCTACCTCCCAAGTGCTAGGATTGAAGGTGTACACTACCACACCTGACCTGAATATAAGACTTAGAAGTACCTAGGTCTCTCTTGATGGAGAACAATATTGTGCCTTGTTTTCAAATGCCATCCATAGAAGATTTCCATATATGTAGACAGACAGTGTTCAACCCGAAGGGCTATGTCTAACATGGACGCAATAAAGTATTTGAGTTCACTTTTGGAACATAAAGAGCGACAGAGGGTGAATTAATTCACTCTTTGTCTTGAGTTTTAATTAAACCAGTTAAGTAGAAAAGATAACGCCAAAACTGAAATTATGATCACACCACAAATAAGTCCATTTCAACATAATGGTTGTGTTAAAAATTACATATTAGCCAGCATCCAGATGTAAAGCAGCAATACTCACGTGTGTTCATAAAACTCTTTGGATGGTATATAATAAATAATAGCTATTTTCAAAAAATCAATCACTAGGAGCAGTTTTAATAGAAACAGTACATTAGTTTAAAACACAATTCTAGTTTTTACCTTCCTTTAAAAATATTTTTTGGGGTACTGAAAGTAATTATTTTCTGGGGGGAGGGGACAGTGTCCTATTGAAAGCTTGTCTTACATTTACAACTGCGTTTAGCTATGTGCGCATGTACGAGGTAGGCAGGCAGGTGCTGTGTGACCACTGAGCAATGGTGTTTCCTGCCTCTTACTCACATCAAGTAGCCAATAATTGCTTCGTCGTAAGTGATTTTTTTCCCTAGCCATGAAGCATGAAAACCGCTAGTTTTTGTTTTGTTTTGTTTTGTTTTGTTTTTAAAATAAAATTTAGATTGTCATATGAAATATCTTAGCTTTAAGGTTTGGATTCTATTTTTCAGACATTTTGCAGCACATCGAAATCATGCATATAACGGCCTTTACCAAGAGGCAGCTCATTCGCATACCACACTCTCTGCACAAACTCAGCGTCAACACAGGATGGTCTGAACCAGACTTGACGTTTTATATTTATTGTGAGTTGCCGCAGACTCTTAGTGCAGAAACATGCTGTATCAGTGGAGTTATTAAAAAAAAGCAATTGGGGGCCATCAAGATGGCTCAGTGGGCAAAAGTTTTTGTCACACAAAAATATAATAATTTTAGATCAATAATTAGGAATTAAATTCTCTAGATGCAAAAGCCTGGAAAGGAACAGAAGGGGGTTTTCTGGCTGTTGGAAATATTTTTTTAATTTTACTCTGTGTGTGTGTGTGTGTGTGTGTGTGTGTGTGTGTGTGTGTGTGTGTTCGTCCATCCATCTATCTGTCTGTTGTGCATGTGCCATGGCGTGCAGAGGTCAGAGGACAACTCTAACTTCTCTTCTGCCCCTTGAACTCAGGTCGTCAAGCCTGCATGTAAGGGCTCCTACCCACTGAGCCATCTGGCCATCCCTGAAATCATTCTTAAATAAACTTGATGATCTTGTCCACACACAGATGGATCCACAAGCAATAAGTCTTCAAGCTGTAGACGAGATCAGTCCACAGCATCCACATAGTACTTGATGAGATGTGTTACAAACTTCAGAACACATGTATCCACCAACACGCTGTTAACTTTGAGACAATGAGATGACAGCTTCAGCCTAGTGGACAGAACAATGATTCCTTCTCTGGGCTGCAGAACCGAGGCAAAGTCAGTTTTAAACAACACTTGTGTTTTGTTTAGTGGGAAATAAGACTTCTTAAAATCGAAGAGTGAAAAAGCTAGGCCCATGCCGTCCACTCTTCCCTTGCTCTACGTGGAGTCTCTGTTAAGGTAGGCTTAACTTCTTCACGTGGGTCACAATCAACTATGGGTATGATACAGTGGAAGGTACACAGGGGAGAAATTCCTCCGTGCAGATAGAGGACACACCTAATTCCACACATATGTCTACAAGAAGTGGAGAGGATGAACAGCACTGATAGGGGAGAGCTTCCCAGGCTGTGTGTCCTTAGGAATCTGCTGTGGGCGCTTCAGCCTCAGCTGGATGAAGGCTCTGTCTCCACATCAGGACACGTCCCCATCCTCTTCCAGAGTAGAGGTGGCTAGGTGATCTGTGCCTGTCTTATTTCAGGAACAAGCGATCGGTGTCAAACCAAACATGGTCCTGAGTGGCTTCTTTCGGTTCCGCCAACATTCACGAGCCTCGGTAGGGCATACAAAAATGAGCAAGCTCTAATCCTTCTTGTGTTAGGTTTCTACCTAACCTACCCGTAACACTGCACCATGAGCCGGATGGCTTAGAACAACGTAAATTTACTGCCTCATCATTCTGGAGGCAGGACTCCAGCATCAACCTGCTGGTAGGGCCATGCTCTCTCTGCGGGTGCTGGGGAATATTTACCCCCCACTTAAAACTCCAGCTTGCTCCTTGATATACAATGGTAATCTTCACACCGTATTCTCTATGTGTACGTGTTTACATCCAACCCCGCTCACCCCTTTCAAGGTATCAGACACACTGGATTACCAGCTCTACCTTATGCCAGTATGACCTCATCTTAACCCAACTAGTTAAACCTGCCAATGACCCTTCTTCCAAATAAGGTCATTTCCTAAGGTACTGAAACTAAGGATTTTAACACGTGCATTTTGGGGGACACATTTCAACCTAGAATACTTTCGCTCCAGGGATTTATAATCCAGTTACGGGAAGAGGCATATATGTCCCTGGGGCCCATTAAAAATTTACTACTTACTAGGATGAAATCATATGGGATTTTCTTCCCATAGCCAGAATTTTTCTGTTGATGTCTACCTAGCAAGTGTTAACTTCACTTTTTGTCAGCACGGCAATAAACAATGCTAGTTTATAGACACGTCAGCATTGGGTAGATAATTCAACTCCAATAAAAAGCTGAATCACAGGAGCTGGAGAGATGGCTCGGCAACTAAGCACACTTGCTGCTCTTATAGAGGATCCTGGGTTCAATGACCAGCATCCACATGGTAGTTCATAACTAGCCACAACTCCAGTTCCAGGGGATCCATCACCCTCTTCTGACCTCCTTGGGCACTGGGCATGTACATGATACACATACATACATGCCAGCAAAACACTCATACATACAAAAAATGAATAAATCTTTAAAAAAAATCCAAACCTCAACAACACACCACCATTGTAAGGAAATCATATATGAGCTTTAGTATAAGTATATATATATACTTTACTATGTTTAGTATATAACATATATAAGGCAAAAGTAAAATGGGCTCAATAATGAAGTCCATTCAAGTAAGGAAGAAGGAAATAATAATAACACTGATGAACGCATTGTATTTCAATTTATCACATTCAAGAGGGCAAAGCATGCGGCCTCTTTATATAACCTGTGCCCCTATGATGCATAGCCGTGTTCATTTAGGGGATCTAATCAGCTGAAACATCCATGTGTATAAAGCAAGTGTGAAGTGAAGTGAATAGGGCAGCTGTTGGAAAGAATTCTGCAGAATATTAGTTTAAATGTAGATCACAAAGATGGAGTCCTAGAAACTAGACAGGTTGAGAAAGATGATTTTGTGCCTTTTCTCTTCAACTTGCCAGCTTAATAATGGTTATAAAGCAAATATAAGCATCAAGAAAACAGTGTTTCATAATATGGAAAATGGAAAATCCTAAGTGCAGTGAGGAATCTTACCAGAGAGATGTGGGGGGCAGATGTGAATCCTGCATTTGCTGCTTGGGAAGCTGGGCTATTCTGTGGCTTGTGTCCACTACTGATGCCTTTCTCCTAAGATGGAATTGAGGTTACCCATCCTTAAACATCACTGACTTGTGTCCTGTGACTGATACATATTGTTAGACAATGAATTTAATACCTGATAAGAGACGATTTAAGGAAGAAGAGTTGGGGGGTGTCATAGTTTGGAAGGGTGCAGTCCATCATGACAAGGAAGGTATGGAGCAGGAGCAGCTGGGGACATGGAGGTTAGAAACATGAGCCTCGTACTCCTGACACCATGATGGATCAAGAACCAGGGCCAGACTACAACCTTTAAAGCACCCTCGCCCATCCCAGTGACCCACTTCCTGCTGCTAGGCCCCTCCCCCTTAAACTTCCACAATCTCCCCACTCAGCACCACCATCTGGGGTCCAAACGCAGAAACTTGTAAGCCTGTGTGTGACCTTTCACATCCAAACCACAGCACTTCCTCATCACTTGGATTGAAAGAGTCAAGTGTGGTAAACAGTGTCTGGTAGGAAAGATCCTGACTCAGAATTTTGGTCCCAAGTGAAAACACCCAAATTGTTCATCCCTTCCTTTCTTTTTCCATAGGTTTAATTCCCCTTAATGGCGATACTTTAAGACAGATGCCAATCTGATGAGGATAGCCTTTCTCTGTGGGTGCCCATTGCCCTGGAAGTTAAGTAGTAACTCTGGAATGCAACCTGCAAAGTCCTTCAGAATGGAGCCACAGTCCACTTGTCTAGTTAAAAGGAAGTGTGTGTGTGTGTGTGTGTGTGTGTGTGTGTGTGTGTGTGTCTGTGTTTGTCTGTGTGTGTCTGTGTGTCTGTCTGTCTGTGTCTGTCTGTGTGTGTGTGTCTGTCTGTGTCTGTGTTTATGTGTGTGTGTCTGTCTGTCTGTCTTGCGTGTCTGTCTGTCTGTCTGTGTCTGTGTGTGTGTGTGTCTGTCTGTCTGTGTCTCTGTGTGTGTGTCTATGTGTGTCTGTGTGTCTGTGTCTGTGTGTTTCCGGTTCCTCAATCATTCAAGGCGCTCTCCATTCTGAGCACTTACTCCTACTGTTTCTCTGTCTCTATATTTCCTCCTCTCCGTCTGGTTAGTCCTGACTCAGATCCTTCCAGTCTCAGTCCAGCTGCAAATTGTTCCAGGAGCTGCTACTGACCCCCGTCATCACGTGATGCACCCTTCTTGGCATCTGGCACCCCCTCATGTGGGGGCATTCACCAAGCTATACAGCTGCCTCACCCTCAGTTGTACGCATTGTGTATTCTCCCGTGTTCTATAACTTTCCCGAGGGCAGGCATAAATTCTTTCTTGTTCAATATCATATTCTCACTATCTTGCGGGCAGCATTGGTACTAGATAGTGTTTTTAATGAATGAGTGAGGGAAAATTCGTTGACCTGTAGTGTCTCTGGGAGTTGTATAACCGCTAACAGCTACGTTAACATTTTACTACTCTGTTCAAAGGCAAGTATGAGCAGTCAAGGTGAATGGACGTCAGAACAGTGCAGCCTTCAGAGAAAATGACTGAGAAAAGCTGCAAATGAACCTTCAGAGGAACAGAAAACTGTTATTTTTTTTAATCTGAGTATTAGTATTGGTTTGGTGGGGGTATGCATATGTAAAAATACACTGAGCTCCACTCTTCCAATTTGTCCCCTAATGTAAAAAAAAAAAAAAAAAAAGTTACTTTTATCTCATTCTAATACCAAGGCTATATACATTTTACCATTTGTTAGCTAAAAAAAAAGTCTGGGCTCTGTTTTTATAGGTCGGTTTAAGTTTGCTACCATTTAGTAAGATGGCTCACAATGACCTAGCACTGAAACTTCTGGAAGGTATTTACGCTGTTTAATGCCTAGAGAACTGAGGAATCTGCACTGATTTTATCTAAAGGTATATAACTTCATTGGTTATATTGTTAAGTTCAAATTTAACATTATCCAGTGTGTTTCTCAGACAGACAGACAGACAGACAGACAGAGCGGGCCATGCATGACCTTGTCTTTTAGTTTCAGAACTCAGAGCAATTTCAAACCAGTTAGAGAGTTGGGGTTGGTTTTATCTGGGCATCAAATTTCTCCTTAATTGTTCCAGTAACATGGACCACCCTCTGCTATGGGTCTAACCTTAAAAGCACGAGCCACATTACATTTCCATCAACTGCTTTGAAGTGAGTCTTAGCAAACTCAGGGATTCTACTATCGTTAGTCACCCCAAACTGAGGCCCTGTCCAGAAATGACTGAAGAACTCCTTTGACCAAAGATGGAATTTCTTTGTTTTCACACTAACTTCATCAAGGGGACTTCCAATGAATTCAGAGGGATTCTTATGTAATTGGGCCACCATTCTAGCATGTCAGCATTTGAAATTGTCTCAAGAAGCTGTTCACTTCTAAGGAAGTAGGGCTCATTTTCCTGTTACAAAATTAATTTCAGAGGCTGGGCAGATGCCTCAGTTGGGAAAGTGATTGCTCTATGAGCATGAAGATCAGTGTTTGAATGTTGAGCACCCACATAAAAAGCTGGACATGATGGTATGCACCTATAATCTCAGTGCTAGGGAGGCAGAGACAGGAGGATCCCTGGCCTGCTAGCCAGGCTGAATCACTGAGATCCAGGATTAGTGAGACAGCCTATCTCAGAAAATAATATAAATCTTAAAAGAGGAAGACAGTAGACATCAACCTCTGGCCTCCACATATACATGCAAACATGTCTACATACACATACTCATACACAAAATTATATAGTTGCATTGGCTTGTGATACAATTATTAATTTTTTAAAAATACCAGTTTTAGTCCTTCAGGTACCATATTTAAGATCTCTTGCAAGATTTCTGAGCTAACTTACTCTAACCTCTCTTCCCTCCTCCAAACACATCTTTCATTTGAGTGGTGTGGTACCTAATGGTCTGTCTGTGCAGTCGTTGAGAGGGTTAAAAATGGGCTATTCAAATGGATGGAAAATGGTCTCTGTGCATCAGCCACATCATCATTTCCACTCTGCTGTATCCTGCAGTTACTCACTGTGGATTAATGGTCAAAATCAATTACAAACTCAAAGTTGCCTTTGACTGGGGTGTATTTATTATTGTTATTAGATAATGCACAAGCCATTGGTACAATATTTATGGAGGTAGGAGCATGCTTCTCTCTAAAGATTTTATCTTTTAGAGGGCACATAAAATCTTAGACTTGCTTTTCAGCTTCATAAAAACACATATGGATTCGTAGAGGTAACACAGCTTATCCATCTTGAGTTTCTCTTGGTTCAAGAAACCGTGGAACTAAATCCCATATAGCCTATATAAGCTGTATGTTTAAATCAACTTTAATGGGCGAACAAAACGTCTGACTGTTTGATAATTCGGAACAAGAGAAAATTGTAACCTCAGTTTAACACTACATTCAACAAAATTATGCACCCTTAGAAAAATGAACTGCTGAGTTTTCAGTCCTACATGTTCTAGATAGAGTAAATGGCTTTTTATGTATCTATGTGCACTGTGTGTTTGTGTATGTGCACCCATGTGTGTGTGCATGCGTGTGTACACATGTGTGTGTGTGTGTGTGTGTGTGTGTGTGTGTGTGTGTGAGAGAGAGAGAGAGAGAGAGAGAGAGAGAGAGAGAGAGAGAGATCTTCCTTGGTCACTTTCCACTTCATTTACTGAGGCAAAGTTCTTCAGCTGAACCCAAAGCTTGTTGGTATGAGCAACACAAATGGCCATCTTCCTCCAGGGATCCCTTGTCTTCCCCCTCCCCAGCGCCATAATAACAAGTGGTCCACCATGTCCGCCGAGCATTCATTTGGGTTCTGGGGATCTGAACTCTGGTCATGCTTGAACAGCAAGTGCTTTTTCCACAGAGCCATCTCCTCAATCCCTAAATATATGAAATGCTTTTATGAAATTTATCATCTAATCTGAAGCCATATTAATAATTCTTCTGTTTTCTAATCTCTGAAAACCATAACATAACAGAATACAGCAGACTTGTCTATTTTTACACACACACACACACACACACACACACACACACACACACTACAGGGTCAGTACTGGACAAAAAGGATGTTTATTCCAATAGTTAATACTTCAAACAATAATATTTATGTTGTTAATAATTTTGCAACTTTGTGGGAGTCAGCACAGAATGAGACTGTGGGGGTACTTGTGGAAACCTGAAAAATGCATCATTAATGTAAAATATGTAAACTAAAAGTTCCTAGGAAGAAGTCCATTTACATTGAACTTTTCACAAAGGGTGATTGTGGGGGTCCACAGCCAAACATCTTGCCTGTCTTCTCTCCCTAAATACCTTTTACTGCCCACTGTATGTGATCTAACACCCTGTGACTCTCAGGTAAGTCCACCAACCAGAAGGCCAAGGCCATCGTCCAACGGCATCTGAAGCTGATAGCTGAGCTTTCCCGACTCGGCTGTAACCACCTTCCTGATGTATCCATCCAGGAACTAGAAAAGTACTTTGATTTTACTTCATTTGCTCTGTTATTATAAAAATTTCATAACGCGTTTTCCACATTGGAACCCGGAATTTGGGATAATCTGTGTTTTGGGGCCGTGATCACTCATATTTGGTTCCAGAATGAACTTCGGTCGCCATTGAGATGAGGTCTGTGTGTTTGTGTTGACGCGGCTACCTAACATTTTTGCTGCAGTAAGGCGCTACCTAGCATTTTCGCAGCAGTAAGACTTTCCCTTTTTCCCCCACCACTTCCTCCCTTCCTGACCGAAGCATGGAACCCAGTCCCCTGCTTATAATGCCCAGAGAAGAGAATGAGAAGATAGGACAGACATCGAAAGAGGAAGTCTCTGGCTTGGGTGTTTTCAACCGTCTGACCCCCTTGAAGGAGTTCCTGCCAGAGCCTGCAATGCAAGATCATGGATCCAGGGATTCCGTCTAAGAAAGAACAAGATTAAACCACAGCATCCCTCCCCTAGGTATCAGTTCTCCAAGGAAAACGGCTATCTCACTAGACTTTTTTATTATTTTTTTAATTATTTATTTATTTGTTTGTTTGTTTTTGATTTTTCGAGACAGGGTTTCTCTATGTAGCTTTGCGCCTTTCCTGGAACTCGCTTGGTAGCCCAGGCTGGCCTCGAACTCACAGAGATTCGCCTGGCTCTGCCTCCTGAGTGCTGGGATTAAAAATGTACACCACCACCGCCCACCTAGACTTTTTTTTAAAAAAAAGACCTGGTTTAATTTTGTAAATGAGCTTTCCAGATACCAAAGGGTTAAAAGAGCCAAAGGAAGTTCTGTAGGAACGAATGATCCTGACTGAAGAAAGTAGAGCTAACAACCGGACTGCTCACACCATGGAGAGTAAAGCCGGCATGAGCAAAGCCTACGGGTACCACGTGGAGATAGGTGGGGCTTGTGCTTAGCCAGGGTTGGTTTGTCTAAGATGACTTTATGGGGCACATTCTCGGATTGCGAGGCAGAAGTCCAAAGCCAATGGCCCTTTCTAGAATAAACGACCAGTTATAGACACTACGGATAGGGCCTGAAGCAAACAGGATAACGCCGCCTTCTCCCTTATGACAGTCACCCACTCTCCTCTGCTGTTTCCAATGGGTAAAACTAGCAGTAAACCAATTGGCAAAGGAGTCTAGGAAACGGGCAGAAAGGATGAACTAGATGCTGTGAGGTATGGCGCCTGAATAAAAGCAGCTCCTGGGGAAAAGGTTTTCTCAGATGGACTCGGGTGGACTTGGCCTCTTTGGTGGGGCTCCGCACAGAAAGAGAATGTGGGGGATGTGTGTAGAAACCCCCAAAATGCAACGTTGATGTAAAATATGTAAACTAAGGTTCCTGGAAAGAAGGCTGACCTACACTGAGCTTTCTCCAAAGGCTGATTGGCTGATCAGAACTTCAGTTATTGTGGCAAGGCTAGAAGCCTGCCTGATGTAGCAGATGCACCCAGAAGGAAGCTGGAGTGAGGGGGGGGCGGGTACAGCTCACTGGTAGACTGCTCGCCTGGTGTGTATGAGGCCCTGGGTTCAATCTCTTCCCATTGCCACTTAAAAAAAAAGTCACCAGTCCACCTTTATTTTAACATTTGAGCTTTATTTCCCCATGTTAATAACACTATATACACACCCCAGCTCCTCTCCTCTCCTCTCCTCTCCTCTCCTCTCCTCCCACAGGCTGTTAGAACACATTTCAAGTCATGTAATGTGCTGAGAGGAAAACAGCCAAGTATTTGCCATGATAACTTCTACATTCTGGGGGCATGAATATTTTTTTCTTTATACTCTAATTTTCATAATTATCTACAATGAGCTTACAGTAAAATTATTCTAAGAAGCTTATGGATATAAATGTTATGTATGGTTTATTTTATATCATGCTGTAAATACATATCCGAGTTGGCTTGATAAAAAGCCTGAATTTCGATTTTCATTCTCATACTTTATTATTATTATTATTTGTGGAGTGTGTGTAGCATGTCACATCTTGCCCATGGAGGTCAGAGGACAACTTTCAGGAGTCAATTCTCTCCTCCCACTTCATTGAAACAGGTGCTTTTGTTGTTTCTGCTGCCCACATATTCCAGGCTAGCTGACCCACAAACTTCCAAGGGATTCTCTTGTCTCTGCCTCTTATCTCAGAGTGAAAGAGCTTGAATTATAGATGGAAGCCACCACGGATTTTTATAGGTTCTGTGTATCAAACTTCAGGTCTTCAGACTCTTTTGCAGCAAGCACTTTACCTACTGTCTTGTTCAGTATTCTGTGCTGTGAAGAGACACCATGACCACAGCAACTCTTATAAAGGAAAACATTTCCTTGAGGCTGGCTTACAGTTCAGAGGTCAGTTCATTGTCAGCACAGCAGGAAGCATGGCAGCATGCAGGCAGACATGGTGCTGGTGAAGGAGCTGAGAGTTCTACATCTGGATCCTCAGGCAGCAGGAAGAGAACCGTCTGCCACGGGGTCTGGCTTGAATTTCTGAGACCTCAAAGCCCGCCCCCAGTGATACACTACCTCTAACAAGGTCACATCTCCTGATAGTGCTACTCCCTGGTGACTAAGCATTCAGATATATGAGTCTATAGGGACCCTTCTTATTCACACTACCACATCTACCAAATCATCTCAGCACCCCCTGTCCTTGTATTTAAGTGTAATTTGAAATTAGCATATTCTAGAATGTGATTCCTTAAATAATATTCCTTAGCCTCACATATTCTGAAGAGGGGGAAGAGGAAGAGGAGGAGTGAGAGGAAGAGAAAAGAAGAAAATGAAGAAGAAGAAGAAGGAGGAGGAGGAGGAGGAGGAGGAGAAGGAAGGGATGTGGTCTTTATTTTGTATTTCATTTAAACAGCAAAATGCTCCCCATCATTTTGTTGTTTGGAATTTTCATAAGCCCTTTCTCCTGCCCATTCACACCAGAGTGGGTTTCTGCGACTCATCTCTAAAACGCAGCAGAAATGGTGTGCCAGAGTCTCAGAGAGCACATCCTCAAAGCTCTGCAGAGTTCTGCCTTTGTAAGCACAGCATAGAAGGTGACGTACGAGGAGCTGGAGTCTAGAATCTGCTTACTGGGGTGGAACACTGACATGAGAGGAGGTTGAGACAGAGGGAAACTTGGGAAAAGAAGGGGCGACAGAGCTCACCAGCCACAGAAGTTCACAGCAAGGGTTGACAATTCCTTGCTAGGTAATGCAGATAGTGACTAGGAGAAGTTCTTCAGACATGCAATATTATCTAGAATATTCTATGATGTCAGAGAGTTCCTGTAACAGTTCTCACCATGAGCATATATATGTGCATAAGGACTTTCAGAGTCTTTTGATTAGTTCCCATCTCAGATGTGCAAGTGTCATACGCCCTCCCTCATGACCTCTTAGACCTCCTTTGGTTTGAGCTTGACATAAGTAGCTCCATCTTGGCATGAGCAAGTTCCCCTCTGCCCCATTAACTGGGACATTTCTCTGAGAACACCACCTATTGTTCGGCTTGGATGGTCCCTCGGAGCCGCTTGGTCTGATCCAATAGTGGGAGGAATGGCAACAATATCAAGATCCGTGGACCACGTTTGAGTAAGAAGGAAGTGCAGAAGAAGTGACCCCTGGGCTGTCTGCCTGGAGTTGGTTGATAAGTTGTTTTATCTGTTCTTCAGGCATTGGCTACCGTCTTAAAACCCTGCGCCAGCATCATTTTGTCACAGGTTGTGGTTGTGTGGTTCTGACAGGCAATAGGTATAAAGTCTAGGAAGGAGATCACAGAGAAAAATCAATCATGATATTATGAACCTGTCCTACACAGTGGTTCTAGACCAGGAAGCCTGAAGAAAACCTGGGTAACCAATTAGAAAACACGGAGGCCTGGGACCTGCTCCCAGATGCTAAGGAAAACTCCGTGAATTTGGTCGGAATCTGGTCCAGTTTTCAGGTCAATATTATTGATGATCCAGCATCAAGGACAGGGAGCATGTAGCATGAACAGAAGTTCATCTATGGGTTTTCAGTCACTGGGGTCTAACTACTTATATACATCATCGCCTAGCCTATCTTAATGTCACAGTACAAACCCTTCAAAGACATTTGAAAAATAAACCTGCTTATATTATATATTAAACCATATAGGATACACTAGGTTTCATTATGGCACCTTCCCAACATTTTTCCTTGATTCTCTCTTCTCCTTGCCTCTCCTTTTATTTACCCTTCCACCTCCATAGCCTCCTTTCTGTTCCCATGTCTCACGGGTCCTCTTGTCTGCCCCTCTACCTGGGCACCTCTTCCCCCTCTCATGATTTCCTCCCCAGCCTCCTGGCCTGTACCTGTGTTCATCTTCACTTACACGCACATATTAAAATGTAGGGTCTGCACGTGAAAGAATAGCTGTGATTTTTTTGTCTTTCAGAGTCTGGGTCACCTTGCTTAATGTAACACTTTCTGGGTTTCATTTTCCTACATATTTCATCGTTTTATTTTTCTCCACAACTGAATGAGGCTCCATTGTGTTGTTATACCATGATTTCATTATCCATTTATCGGGACATCTGGGCCAAGGCATTTTAAGTACTGAGGTTTAACTATTCTCCACTAAGGAAGAGTTAATACACCTTATCATTTCAGTAATTCAGGGTATGAACTTGGGTATTTTGAGTACATTCTTGACATAAAATATATGATATTAGACCATGTTTCCTTTTAGTAAAGACACTTTATGCTCGGCCTTTTTGGAAAACACTTCTCAATTTGATCTCTTCATGCTTTCTCTTACTTCCATTGTTACTTTTTTAAGTCATTTCAGTGACTATTTAATGTATAGTCCCACAAATACAGCTTAGCTATTAGATTTCAAAATTCAGACGTCTTTGTCTACGTGGTATATTTAAACAGCATTTTTTTTTAGTTCAGTTGGGGGATATTTTATCTGACAATTACAGAATAAGTAAAAAATTATTTCTTCTCCTTAATAAATCTCACAAGAAGCAGAGCAGTAATGGGAAATTAGTGTTTGAGAAATCAGCCGTTCAAGGGCCTTGTTAGGGAAGCCCTCTAAGGATGGACTGTCTGTGGACATGAATTAATGAAAAATATTCCACACTTTTGTGTAAGTCAATCTTGCCTCAAAATCGTCTAATGCTTTCTTTCGGGCTGCTAATGATTAAATTTATTCAAACTTGGTTTTTTGTTTTTTGTTTTTTAAAGTTCTCCCCCTTTTCCCAGGTGCTGCCATCAGTAGCGTGAATTTAAGGGTCATTTCTGCTGGGTGTGGCTCTTAGGAGAGAAGGAACAGCTTTGAAGCTCCAGTTTTTCATCAGTCGGGAGCAGTAACCTAATCCATCCACCCAACCGGATCTGACCTTCGTGAACACAGCTTGCCTCCAGCGCGGGATGAAACCGGCCGGGAGAGACAGTCTGTGTGCCCCAACTGAGAGAGGGGGAGCAGAGTGAGAGATAAGAACTGTGCTTTCAGATATCC
>CABHPP010147000.1:0-27959 GCA_902168425.1 Peromyscus attwateri
TGCTTCTCTGATCTTCCAGCATTCACCCCAGTAACTGGCACCGGGTTTGATTTTATTAATAAGAAGATTTAAGATTCGTTCTACGTGTGTGTATGTGATGTACATTTTCATATGTGGACATGTGCATGTGGGTGCTTCCATATGTGTGGAGATCAAAAGTCGACATCAGATGTCTTACACAAAAGCTTATTTTATGAGAATGCCTTACTTTATGATACTGGGTTTCTCACTGAACCCAGAGTTCACAAATTCGGCTAGATTGACTAACAAGTCCAGGGATTTGCCATGATTTTGCCAACCAAGGGATGGGGTTACAGGCACAGAAACCCACATCTGGCTTTCATGTGGGTGATTAGAGCCTGAACTTCGGTCATTCTCTGGCATAGAAAGCATTCTACTGAATGAGTCATCTCTCCAGCTCCAGATTTCATTTTTGAAAAGCAAAAGACTCATATGTTCTTGGGGCTGAAGCAATGTCTCAGTGATGAAGTTCACTGGCTGCTCTTCTAGAGGACCCAGATTCGAATTCTAACATGGCAGCTCACAATAGTCTGTAATTCCACTCCCAGGGGATCAGATACCTTCCCTTGGCCTCCTCAGAAATGCACACATACTGCACAGATACACATGCAGGGAAAAAGATCAAGCCCTACACATAAAATAATATTTGAAAGATTAATATTGTCTGAAGAAAAACCAGATACATAATATGAAATTTTTTACATGCAGTTTACTTTGTAAAGATAATGGCAAGGGGGAGAGAGAGAGAGAGAGAGAGAGAGAGAGAGAGAGAGAGAGAGAGAGAGAAGAGAGAGAGGGATCAGGAGAGAGAAGGGTTAAAAGTAACCATTTTCTTATCCTAAAATTAATAATTTTATCAACATCTGAGGGGGAAATGATTAAAATATGAAGCCTTAAGACACTGAGCATTCATGAGCTGTTGGGCAGTCTTCTCTAGAACATTGGCTGCTCATCCTGAAGTGAGTTATCAGGCTCCTAATAGGAAGACACTGAAAAATGTTCTCCAGCAGCAGGAACATCCCAGAATTTCACAAGTTTTAGAAAGGATGTAAAACACAGTGTAATTAGCACAGTATTTTTGTTTCAAATAAAATATCATTTGGAATACATGAGAAAGAAGAGTGGACACACACACACACACCTTCTTTTCTAAATACGAAAGACTCCACTGATCACATTGGTAAACTCATGATTTTAAACCCATTTTCGGGAAAGTAAATGATTTTACTATTAGAAGAAATATTAGTAATTATATGGAAATGAGGTATGCTGGGGATTAGCAATGCTTAAATGTTTGGCAGGAAGAGCTAGTTTATTGTCTATGAATACTCATTTTATAAAATGGAAAATGATATTTCTTTTCTCCTGATTTTAATAGCCTTGCAAAGCAAGCTACCAGGTGCTGAGTTCATGACAGTCGCTCTTAAAATCTCGTTTGTGAAAAATCATTATTTAGAACTGTAATTATCTCCTCCAGGTGGCCAAGTTAGTCGAGTATATTGCTCTGTAGGACTCAGAAGATGTTATGTGCATTTCTCATGACACACTGAAAAGTGAGAAAAAAATCTGACTTAGACTTCAAATGTTTTCATAAATTAAAACTGAGTTATTTCCACTCTTGTGTTCTCAAAACTAAACTTTTCCTCTCTGGTAGGAAAGATATATTATCTTGCAATAAAATAGCTGGTACACATTATCCTCACTTTTATAGCCACATTTAGGCATTATAAATTCCGTTTCTGGAAAAAAAAAGATTTCCACGGACCTAAAATCAGTTACAAAGGATGTAAAAATCTCACATAATTAAAAGAAGCTCTGAAATCTACAATTACAGTTGGAAGCTTGGACACTCACCTTTCAGTAATCATTTAATGAGTAAATAGTAAATCAACAAGAACATAAAACTGAAAATACACCATTTACCAAAACCATTCAACTGGAATCTATAAAACATGACATGAGACTAGAGAGGAACGTATATTCTTTTCAGTGTAACATTGAACAGTCATCAAGATGCATCCGAAAAGCATAGGCTTGCTTGTCCTGGGACAGAAAACAAACCTTGATAATTTAAAAGAATGGACATCAGGCCATTTCTGCTCTCTCGTGCTAATGGAATTGAACCAGAAGTGATAAAGTAATAGAAAAATATGAAAATACATAAATATTGAACAACCCATGGCCAGGAAAGAAGCTACAAGATCAATTAGAAGATACTGAAAGAAAATGAAAACACAATCTGCATGTTCTGTGGGGTGTAGTTAAAGCAGCGCTTGGGAGGAAATGTGTAGTACTGAACATGAACTCAAAAAGTATAAATAGAAAAATAAATCTAATTTATTTAAAAACACAAGAGGAGGAAAGCAATAAGGATATAGATCACAACCAAGAATTTGAAAATATTAAAACACTGAAATTAAAAAAGAGTAGTTCCTGAAAAGAAAATTATAAAGAAACAAAACAAAAATTATTGGATAAACTCCTGCAAAACAGAAAAAATAATCAAAGAATAGGAATAATAAGGGATAATCATTCATATCAGGACAAAAGGAGCAAGTATCACTGAAGGCCTCAGACAATAAAAGGCATAGGTAGAACTGTGGCCACCATTCCTATCCACACACACCAGACATCTTAGACAATGATCCAATTATTTTGAAGCCGTAGAGTGTTGTACCTAAACAATTATATAAATAGCAAAGACATGATTTACAGGCTAAACTTTACTTTCACTGGCAAATTCTTCAAAGTATTTAAGAATTAGAAATTCCACACTCTCCTTCCAAGAGTTGTAAAATGTTTCTACATGTTTGCAGGGTTCATCAGGAAGTGATCGTTGCAGCTGCAGAGCGCCGGACAGGTCAATACTCCAGAGTGACATGGAAGGGACATGCCGGGTGTGAATGTTGACAAGCACATATGCTCAGGCGATTGTAAGGTGCCTGAATTTTATTGCCTTCATTCCTATGCACGAGATCTTGGAATCTAATATTCTGTAAAAATTAAACACTACTGTCTTGTGTCACAACAAACTCAATACATAAATAATTTATGACTCTTTTCAAAATCTGTATGTCTTTATTGTACTTATTCTTTTTAAAATGATTTTTCTTTTATTTTATTGAAAAAATTCAAACAATACATTTTGATCATGTATTTTTCCTCCCCTAATTGCTCCCAGATCTTCCTCACTTCCCTGCCCAACATTTTTTACGTTCCTCCTCTCTTTCTTTCATAAGCAAAGAAACAAAAACAAAAACAAATATTTTAACTGAAAAGAATTCCATCATTTACACCTCTCCTCCCTTCCTTCAGCCCCACCCAGCTACCTTCCCTGGAATCCTTCCCATGGCCTCCTCACACTCTCAAAGTGACCGCCACCACTTTTTCTTTATTGTTATATACGTATATGTTTGTGTGTTTACGTATGTGTATTCACAAATATATATATAAATGCAAACTGCTGAATCTGCTTTTGCTGTGTGTTTATGGTTTTCAGGTTGACCACTCTGCAGTGGACATTAGTCAAAAGGTGCATCCACAGAAGAGGTTAATCATTTTCCCAGCAGTCATTAGCTGCCTATATTTCTTTGTCTAGTGGAGGGAGCCCACCACCACCACTACCACCCCACGACCTTTTTTTACATGTCCATTGATACTGCCTTTGTTCTGGCCTAGTCTATATAGCCATTTCTAGGAGAAACTATTTCACAGCAGACTTCCTGGTATTCTGATTCTTACAGTCTTTCCGCCTCCTCTTTCAAAGCATTCCGTGAGCCATAGATGCAGGAGCTATGATGAGGAGGTACCCATTGGACCTGAGCTCCCCACCATTCAGTCTCTGCATTGTGTCGAGTTTAGTTTTCTGTGCTCGTCTCAATTTGCTGTAAAGAGAGGTTTCTTTGATGAAGGATGGTGGCTCTGCCACTCTGTGAGTATAAGGATAAGATTTAGAATGTAGTAAGGAATTATGATGGCCTAGCAGTGACAGAAGTAGATTCTTTTCTATGACTCGTGAGCTCACTAACCCTAGATATAAGTTTCCAGTACCAAGCATGATTCCCCTCCTGTTGAATGCGACCAAAGTCCAGTTAACAGCTTTTGGTTGCTACTGACAGTTATGTCCCACTTACTGCACCTTTACGTATATCTTGCATGTGGGTAATTGTCATGGTTCATTGGTATTTCAGCTGGGTGGGCCTGTTTAATGGCTTCCCTCCCACAGCACCATGAACAGTATTTTCTGGAGCCACAGAATCTAGACTTCAGAAAACATGCTTTTGTGTTAGATTCAGCTGGAACCATCCAGGCCCTTCTCCTAAGTGTATGGTCTCCTCAGCAATAGGGCCCCACCCTCAATCCCTGAGAGGCAACCAAGGACTACCTTTATAATCTATATTGTTTGGTGGTCACTTGGACTACCCTGGATAACGATTCAAAAGGAAGTTTCTCATGGCTGGAACCTGGAACGTGTGTGTGTGTGTGTGTGTGTGTGTGTGTGTGTGTGTGTGTGTGTGTATTATGTGTGTATTATTAATGAAATTTGCCACTTGGGCTGACAATGTTCCCACAGGAACCAATGATTATCTAACAAAAAAAGCAGTACTACACCTGAGAAACCTCATTATGAATTGTTGGTCAGGGTTGTCCAAAGAACCCCCAAAACAATATAGGCTGTTGCTCTTACCCTTGGTTGCCACCCAAGGTTGACTCCCTGCTGCCTTTAGGCACAGATTATTTAAGATGTCCAATACTTTCAATGCTTCTGAGGAGAAATCAGAATCAGTAAATTACCTTGGCTGCAGTCACCGAGAAGCCCCTTTGCTCTTCCCAACGGTAATTCATCCTCACACCACATTTTTTTTAACTATAGAAGGAACTATTTTGCTTCCATTTTTAGTGAAAGATTCACAATCACTTGAGACAAATGAGTTCACATAGACCTCACTTCTTCACGTTGACAAATCAGAAGAGATAGAATAAAGACTTAGCATCCAAGCGATTCCCCGAGCTCAGACTCGCTACAATCCAGATAACAGCCATAACAATTCCACCCTTTTTCTTTCTCAAACACAGCTTTCAGCTTCTTCCAGAACAAAAGAACAGCGGCTCACGCTCACACACACAATAACTCTCTTTGCTTGAGTTATTCTGTCTTTTTACACTACCTGGCTGACCAGTGCGCATTTCCCTAAATTTACTGACTAAGCCATTGTTCTCCCTCAGCTCAAACAGATATGCTCTCCTTTTTAATGTAACGGATTTCTTCTTTGATCAATACTAACCAGTATTTCAAGGTTATCTATCCCATAATTCCTCTATGTTTCCTTCAGAACAGTTATCAAACCCCGTACAGTATTTTGATTTTGTTTTTTATTCTCTCTTCCTAGAATGTAAACATCATGTAGGCAAAAATCACATCTGCCTGGAAATTCCATTGTATCTCTAGTATTTAACACAATATTGGATTCACAGAGAACTCTAAATATGCCTTGCATTGTCAAACTCTGTGCTGTTTTCATGTGTTAATGCTGTGAAACTCATAGCAGATTTTAATAAAACTAAAGCTAACGTGGTCATCTTAAAGAAAGTGCTAGGAACCAAAAACATTACTTCAGATATGTGATTTCTTATAAACCCATATAATGGGGATAATGTATCCTAGGTGAGAAAAGTAAGCTGCAGGGAAATCAGCTATGATTTTGAAAGTTTAGCTGCTAATGGCAGAGTTGAACTTTAATCCCATTTCTATCTGATTCTGAACTCGGATCTGCAGCGTGTGCCATGCTGCCCTAGGGTAAGCACTTTTGATTTGCAGATGGTTTCAGATAATCTTTATAAACCTTGCAATTAAGATTCTTTGAACTCCAGTGAGCCCCTCTGCCATTTCTCCACACGCTGTAATGCCAGGTAGGAAACAAGGGATTCCTGCCAGGAATATTGCAGTCATGTTATCTGTGTTTCCATTTCCTCGTCACGAAACTGTCCAGAATTATGATTATATATCGCTTTGCTTAAAGACATCTCATCTCCATAAATCTTAGTCCTGAATTACTGGAGTATAATCAATTTGAAGATGTCACATTTAATACATATGAAACGGGTGCTTTCCTGGATTTCTGAGTCACTGAAATTGAGTGGGATACCTGTTTCTAATATTTTGGGAAAGAATGCATGACCAGAAAAAGCATAACCATGGCCTATAATAACAGGATGGGATTTAAGCTGTTCTGCAGTCAGCATGTTTAATGTTTAGAGTCAGAAGTCAAGGTCCAAAGCAGTTCTACAGCTGGCACAATGCCAAGCAGTTTACTGATAGCATAGCCAGCCTCATCATGCACATCACTTTAGGCTATAGCATAAACACTGTTTGTGAGTTTCCTGGGCTTTCTAGCAGCAGAGTTAGAGGCTTGGAAATCAGTTTTTAGCTCCCAATGTGTTCAGAGATTCCCAAAGTAAATGCAGAAAGAAAAGAGTATTACCTTTTATGAAATAATATATACCCATTAGAGTATCCTGGGAAAGGGCAACCCCAGTGACAGGAAGAATTCCTGACTGCATCCTCTTCTTGCAGGCTGTAAAAGCTACCTGTGCAGATTCGATTCACTTGCCCATAATGGAACTCAGCAGTACAAAAGGTAATGAAACACAGCTCAACGGACTGACAATACACTTTTTAAAATTAGACAAAAACTAATTAAAATTTCCAAGAGGCAAATAACAAGAACAGCTGTTTGTCTTTCCATGATTTGAATATCTAATCTTGCATAAAGAAAAGCAGCTAAATGAAGGTCTCTGGTGTCAATGTTGCCTATAAAACATCACATTTTCCTTACTACAAATGTCATCATATAAAAAGGGAGATGTCTGTGATTCTTTCACCATGTTCACTGGGGCTACAGGCTACATAGGAGTCTTCTCCTTCCAAATTTTCATGTTGTAGTTCATGCATCTCCACTATTGCATGTCATCAAATATTCCATTCTGACAAAATGGTCAACTAGTTCAGCATTAAAAAAAAAAGATTTTGAAGAACTGCTTGTCCCAATCTACCTAAAAATTTTAAACATATAAACCCTATGATCCAACAATTTTACTTGATAACTACCCTAAGGGGGAGGGGAAACTCACACATATACAAGGAGAGATATAAGAAAATTCAATACAATGTGAATCATTGGAAGTAACTACGTTTTCAGAATTGGAGAATCTGATGAAATCATCTTTGTCCTATGAAAAGCAATATAGCAATTAAAAGCAGTTTTGTTAATTAAGATGGAAAAATAGAATCACCGTCTCTAAGACTCTTATCAGTCTAGATGAAGATGAGGTACAGACGGAAGGGAAAGCATACTAATGTTTACAAAACAGAGACGACCGGCTACACTAGTGGAAGCAACTGTGGAAATTTTGAACTATGTACTATCAGCATTAAGCAGTCCCCTCAAAGGGATGAAGCCCTTTCAGAATATAGGGGAAGACTGTAACCTCTGCGGCAGAAGATACTTGCTGTCTGAATAATAGTTTGTGCTACACTGTTCAGTCTCAAAAGAGACTGTCCAATCAAAGAGTATTAAATCACTTTTAAGACCAGAGTTGTCAAGTGAGTTGAGTATTGTTATTCCCCATGTGACACTGTCAAATAAATTCAGTCAAAATATTAGTAAGAACTTCATGGAAATAGTATGATTTAGGATTGTAAACAGACACAGATAATTTCTACAAACAGATGGATCAAAATATAATATTATCTACTTTTTCTACACTGAGGCATCTTCCTTGGTTCACAAGGCCTTGCAAGAGAAACTTAAGATTGATGCAATATATCATTTTTACAGCTTTGCTTCAGAAATAACACTAAAGGACAGTAAAGGTCAAGGTTAGGAGAGTAGAAATTCTTCCCACAAGACTTCAAATAGCAAATGGGCAGGACTTGCTTATAAACATAAATGTGAAGCTGTATCAGCCTCAGCCTAAGACAGGAATAGTAAGACAGATGCTGACCCTTCAGGAGTGAAGTTGGCTTACTTTTCAGATGAGTGATCAAAATCAACATGGTGACTGAAAATCAGGGCCATCAACCTTGGGTGGGAGAGGCAGGACATGATGCGTACTTACCACAGTCCTGGGACTAACTTAAGCAGGTGGGACGATTGTATGTTTTACTGTACTTCCTGTTCTATGTCAGTCTGTATACTGTGGTCAGCTGTTCCTACCAGGTGTCAGGAGAAGAATATGCACTGTGGAGTATGAGTGAAATAAATATACTCTGGATGCCATGCCCACACCTCTCCAGCCCATCTCTGGGTTTACTACAGAAGATCATTTCCTACCTGCTAGGGTATTCCAGTGTTGACACTTGTCTCTGCATGGAGACCTTCTCTACTGCCACAGCAGTTTTTCAGTTTAACTATGGGAACACAAGATTTTAGGAGATACAGTGCCCCCAGTGGCACCACTCAATCCATGAAAGATGAATCAGCAAATAAATACCTCCATGTGGCAAATATTGGTGAGATTATTCCTATGTGCTCCCTGGCTCCCCAGAGCATTTTCAGTTGTCATACAGGGAACTTCTCAAGAACCTTTATACCCTTATACTGACACACACCCTTGAAAACAGCGTACTGTTGAACTTGTTGACCATTAGGTGTGTCTCTCTAAGTTTTTCCTAAATGATGGGATTATTCTTTTCATAGGCTATTCCTGTACACGACACATTATTATTATAAATTCTAACTATCTGCAAAAGATGTAATTCTTGGCATATTTGTATTTTATTTACATGCTAAACAACAAACCCTTGAGGCTTTTGACTTGGTTCATTTAATTTTTTTTTAACAATGACCAAGGAACTTTACAGATTATACAGTAAAATCTACTGAAAACAACAAACAAACAACAAAAAAAATGGAGAAATAAGTCTGACAATATTTTTCCTCCTCAGGAAAAAAAATAATTCTAAGATATATAAACAGAAGTATGGTCTGTGTATAAATTTATGATCTCTAGATGGATAAAAGCCCCTAGGTTTATAATTGGAGCAGACATCGATAATGAAACTAATAAATGTATGAAGAGAAAGGGGGTTTGGGGGGCTCAGAGTTTTGAAAGCGCTGGTCTAAGAATGACGAGCCTCTGCTAAGCCAGCAGCACATTGAGTCAGTCAGGGCTGTGGAGCTGAACAAATCGGCTTCCATCAAAAGCCATGGAGACAGAAAAAGGAGAGACTATGGCTACATAACCTACTTTGAAAGCACATCCCCAACAAGCTATGACTTCCTAGCAGCCCTGTTGTGGAAGAATCTTTCTGTACACTGTGAATACGTGTCTTTGCCAAGGCACCTTCTGGTTGGTTTAATAAAGAGCTGAGTGGCCAATAACTAGGCAGGAAGGGGTTAGATGGGACTTGTGGACAGAGAGAGAGAAAGAGGAGATGAATCTAGGCACAAGAGAGATCCCAGAGGACATGGAGAGGAAACAGGCAGTGCAAGATGGGAGAGAGGTAAAAAGCTATAAGGCAAACCATAGGTTAATATAGATGGGTTAATTTAAGTTGTAAGAGCTAGTGGGACAAGCCTAAGCTGTAGGTCAAGCTTTCATAATTAATTATAAGTCTGTGTCATTTTTTTTGTGAGCTGTCAGCCCAAAGAAAAATCTATCTACACAGCCCATTTACTGCAGATTCTCCCTTTCTCCAATAATGCCACCCTGAGTCCATGGGTTCAGGGGAGACAATTAACATCCAAACCCTAGCAGCATCTGTTAAAAGAACAGCAAATTTTCAAAGGTGTACCAAGTCACACAGGCAGAATTTTAAGATTCTGTAGGCAGCACACACAGTGGGGTCACCAATGGAGATAGAGATACTGTAATAAAGCTTGTTCCTATAATCCCTCAGTGCCATCTCAAGGCTGTTGAGGGTTAACAATTGTCTTCAATAGTCAATCTTTGCTTTCCCTGAAGATGAGGATGGATTACAGAACTTTTGTCTCTGCTAATCTATATCCTACTTTTAGACAAATAAAAAGGATGGCAGAGAGTTCTCCTGAATCTGGTTCCTTTTCATTTTCTTCAGCACTGTAGACCTTCAGAATTTTGGAGAGACACCTTTTGATCCTACAATAGTCGACAGTACCTCTATAGTGTGAGTTTATTGCCTGGGTGAAATGAGGCCTTACCCCTTTCAAATCTCATCGCCTTACTAATATGAACCTTTTTTTCAAACAAAAGCATTTAAAAATGATATTTGGAATAGGAAGTGGGATTTTTACCACATGCCAACTGACTTGAGTCTCCAGAATCATACTTTTCTTGTGTACATCAAAGAAAAGCAGTTTGGAAATACAAGATGGGACAAAAGAATATTTAGAATTATGGTGGTCAAAAGACTGCCACACAAATAAACAGTGAAGAGGTACATACAAAAACCAAACTTGCATTAAAAGTAAATGACAGGCTTGTAATATAAAGTTTCACAGGAATTCACACCCACCCTCCAGTACTCCAGCCTAGGCATTTGACATTCAGATATTAGATTCATCACTTACAAGATATTTAATATTAAATTATACACTATTCCTAAGCCTTGGTTTTACTTACATCTTTAAAATGGGGACAATAATATTCAACTAATAGCATCAATATGATGATGAAATAATTTATTCATTTTCCATGACCATTAAAATGTTATGCAAATACTAGAAATTATTATTTTAGAAGATCCATTTTTAGGTATAGAAAAAATAACCATTTGTTTAAAAATCATCATAATATAAAACTGACATTGTGAATATCCCTTTTTTAATTATCCCAGCATTCCTAAGAAGGAAGAGCTATTCTAAGATCTTAGCAAAAAGTGTGCTCTATCAACACCATTGTTAGGTATACATTTGTCTGTTCAACCTAGAACACTGGAACTTAACCTGTGGATCACAAGCAACCCTTTCACAGGGGTCACCTAAAACCATTGGAAAACACAGATGTTTACTTTATAATTCATTACAGTAGCAAAATGATAGTTATGAAGTAGCAAAGAAAATAAGTTTATGGTTGAGGTCACCACAACATGAAGAACTATATTAAATGGTCACAGCATTAGGAAGGTTGAGGACCACTGACCTAGAATCACACTTTTGGCACCATGCATTAGCCAGTAGGTAATAGAGAATGCATTTGGAGGAAAAAGAAAAACACAGAATGAACCGAGCATGAAGGGAAAATAACCCATCTGAACAAAGAAGTAATATGTGGCCTTTATCTGAAAATGATTTCATGTCTAGAGGGCCTTTCCCATTAAATAAAATGCAGCTGTATTTTACATTTTATTTTACTGGATACTATATGCTAATAACCTATTAAACCAGAAAGGTACAAGGAAAGAAAAATCACCCAAAACTCAAACAAAATGGAATGTAACAAAGCAGCCAGGTTCGCTCTGCCTTTTAGAAACCTAGAAGGCGGCCTCATCTGCTCAGAGAAAACCTTGCCCCTTTCCTGATTAGAGGCAATCAGAACACGGCAGCTGACAATCTTGTCTAATTTAAAAACTATCACATCAGATGATAACTGTTAATAACTACCAATATAGCCCAGCATGAAAAGGAAGGTCAAATGCTACAGTCTGAATAGTAAATAAGGCAAAAGATAGGACTAGCTTTTAACAGAGAAAAATTTGTTTGCCTTAAAAAAAAATCACTTTAAAAATGTGTTGCCAAACCACACAGCAGGCTGCAGTTTTGTCTTCTAGGGTTCAATAACATGAATTTCCAGTCCTTGTTAGGTTTCTCTTCTTCCAGTATATAATGCTGTTGGGCTTGGTACACTACTGTCTATCATTATAAAATCGATCCCGAAACAATTGCTTTCATCTCATCAAAGAATTTTCCAGAACAGATTGAGATTTTTACAATGGTTAAATTACCTAACACTTGTAATATTTGCATAATAAAAAAGAACTGCTCCACAAGAATGAACTCATACCTGGCACCATTATCTGGGCCTAGAACCTGTGGCTAGACAGGTCATAGGCCTTAGGAGCCTATAGTTGTAGGTCTACTACAACTATTCCGCTAAATGAACCCAGTATTAAACCTGCTCTTAAGGACTTACGGTTATCCCAATGATTAATGCATCTCTCAACCCTCATGGGGGAAGTGTCTGTTTTCAGTAGGCATAGATTAACCCAGAGACCCACAGCTGGTCAATGTGCTCAGGGGTCATTGCAGAAGTGGGGGCAGAGAGAGTGTAAGAATTAGAGACAAGGATGACTATAAAAAAATGGTGTCTTCTGGACACAGCAGGGCAGCTGTACATGTCCCCCTCCAGGACAGGGACACCTCCTTTATCCTGTGTACTCATGCTGTATGTGCCACCTGCTCATTGGTCACTGAGGAGCCATCTCAATATTGTCAGACAGGATTGGTTAGCCTTAGGAAGACTGACCGAAGGACCCCCATTCAGGCCTTAATAAACAATGGTGGTAGTGGATGACTCTTTCCTAGAAGTGCCCCTGGGAGAGGCACAGGGAAGGAGGGGTGGATAGCCCTACCTGCTGGGCTCCTCTGCTGTCTTCCTACTTCTGAGAGTTCTGTGGTTAAAGTGCTTACTGTGAAAGTATGAGGACCCAAGCTTGGATTCTTAGCACCCAGGTAAAGAGCAGTGTGTGTGCATGTCTCTACAATCCCACTTCTTAGGAACTGGAGGATCTGGGGGCTCACTGTAGCCAGTGAGCTGAAACAGGAAGTTATAGGTTCAGTGAGACATTCCTTCTAGAAGTAAGAAGTGGGGAGAGAGGATGAGAGCAACAGCAGGTGATATCCAATGTGAACTTCCTGCCTCAATGTACACATCCGCACACGAACGTACATATAAGCACAAAACAATGTATTTCTGCTTCCTTGCTTGATTAAAACTACCGACTGCTTGCTCTCCCATGCCTTGTCTGAATTCTTGTCTTTCAAGAGCAGAAGAACCAAGACTGCTGCTCATATCAAGACTAGAAAGACCAGGGGAAGCAGGACCTGTCACCATGACAATGAAAAGTCAATCATTAAGGGGTCACAGTGCTTATATCCAAGCAACCCTTATGTAGCTGTGAGCCACTGTGTTTCAAAGCTGCTGTTCATGCCTTTATCTCCTTCTGTAGGCATTGCATGTCACACCATCACCAAAAAAGATGCATATACCTCAACAAGATGTTCTGAAAGCAACTGTATTTTCATTACTTTTATAGGACATTGTCATGTAGTTCTATTTATTGTTGTTCTGAATCTTTTACCCTGCCCAGTTTACTAATTAAATCTCACCATGAATATGTATGTGCATGGACGGGGGCTGGGGGGGGCGGGGGGCAGGTGCATGTAGAATTTGGTGTCTAGAGCATCAAGTATTCAATAGAAGCTTGAAATAGATCCCAGAAGATAAGGGAGGGGCTTGTACTCTAAAAAGGTCCAGAACCTTGACTGAAAATGGAATCATATAGCCATAAGAAAAACATGATAAGGCCTTAATTTACCCACAAACGTTCACATCTGAGATGGAATTATCTATCACCTATCATCCATGTCCTTTCCTATAGAAAAGCTTTATAAAATGGACTCAAAAATTTTATGTGACAAGGTTCTGTAATTCACTCAGGCACTGTGCAGATGTGAGAGATTATCATTCTTACATTAAGGATTAAGAGAATTCAATGTCTCCACTAGGAAATAGAGTCCAAATGTTCTCTGCTTCCTTCTAGCAGTTCTTACTCATTTCCACCACAAATCCCCTCTTACGATTTTTAATCTTTGCATCTGGTTATACAAACAGGAATAGATAATGAATAACAGAATGTTTGACTCAAGAAAGAATCCCTAACTTACCGCTCTGACTTCATAAATGGCAATGCTAAGAACATCTGGGGCTGTTAGCTCAAATGTCCCTAAGGTATAGAGAGTCATCATAAATTCTTACTTATCAGTAGAGTAAGGCATTCTTGGGTCTGCAAAGACAAACTATGATGAGAAGCAGTAGCTAGCAGGCCATGCGAGGAAGAGTCAGGGGTGGGCAGACTGGGTTAATTTAGGGAATGCAAGACCCCTGAAAGCAGAAGTGGGTCATTGCTTCCAGAAATGGGAGGGAATCAACTCTTTCTTGAAACAAATGAAGACCTCCAGATATTAAGACGTCACTGCATAGACTCTTGTTTGGGTAGACAGAAAAGACTTGGATCTTATGAAGCAAACTCTGTTCTTTGTGTCCACAAAGTGCCTGACCACCACATGCACTGAGGCAATTTTATTTGCCCCACAGAATTGTGAATGTGATATTTGGATTCACCCTCGTGACCCTCTCAACTTTCTGAGAACTTCAGAATGGAGGTTATCTTTGGAAGGCTTGGATTATGGATGCAGGGTGGCAGGACATTGATATAAGCAGAAATGGTGCTTCTTCTCCCCTATCCTTAACTGTCAGAGCTGAGGACTGAACCCAGGGTCTTGCTCTTGCTGGGCAAATGCCCTACAACTGAGCTAAGTCTCCATGAATGCCTGACTGAGATTCTAGGAGAGTCAGGCTGTGCACCGTCTGTCAGGTCCTGCTCTCCTTAGCTGAATGCACCCATTAGAGCTCCTTGTTATATAGCTTACTATTCTCCACCCTTTATATTGTTCCCTATGAATTCTTTCAAGGTCTCTGTGGTAGTTTGAATATAATTGGCCCCCTATAAGCTCATAAGGAGTGGCACTATTAGGAGGTATGGCTTTGTTGGAGTGTGTATTGCCTTGTTAGAGGAAGTGTGTCACTGTGGGGGCAGACTTTGAGGTTTCCTATGCTCAGGATACTACCCAGTGTCTCCGTCAACTTCCTGTTACCTGCAAGATGTAGGACTCTCAGGTATTACTCTAGCACCTCGTCTGCCTGCATGCCGCCATGCTTGCCGCCATGATGATAATGGACTGAACCTCTGAAAGTGTAAGTGAGCCACCCTAATTGAATATTTCCTTAATAAGAGTTGCCATGGTCATGGCATCTCTTTACAGCAATGGAAACCCTACCTAAGACAGTCTCTATGTTTGTTAAAGTCCACGCTTGCTGGACGCTTAGTGATCCTACAGTGACATGTAGTAAGCATCTCTTTCTCCTGAATCAAGCATCTATTATGAAAAGACAATTTGTCAAATACTAATCATCATCATTAACATTATTAACATAATTAACATCATCAGCCTCTGGAGTAGGTCGGATCAGAAGTTTGTCTAACCTGTGGGTTGCAACCCCTTTGGGGGTTGCATATCTGATATTTACATTATGATTCATAAAAGTAGCAGAATTACAGTTATGAAGTAGCAATAAAATAATTTTTTGCTTGGAGGGGGGGGTCACCACAGCATGAGGAACTGTATTAAAGGGTAGCAGCATTAGGAAGGATGAGAACCACTGGTCTAAGAGATGGACTCTAATGCTGTGTTGCATATGACTCCGTTCTCAGAAAACAGAAACCATGAATCTGTGAGAAACACTACACAGAAATAAGCTCTGAACACAAATAAGAGCAGGGTGCGAACAGCAAAGAGGGAACAAAATGATGGTGTCAGGAAGCCACTCCACAAAGCCATTACCATGCTTATTGCCATTTGAAGGCACAATGATTGAAGTTATTGTGTTAATGTAAGATTACTAAATAATGCACCCCATAAAAGGAAGGCATTGCATTGGCCATAAAAATGTGTATAACTGCAAAAGAATTCATACTTATTTAATGACACTTTAGAATTGGGTGGTAATTAAAATGAAGTAGGAATTTTTAAAAGCCAGATCCAAGCACACTAGTATATAAATTAAAACACTTTCTTTGTTTTCCAAGCACATAAAAAAGTAAGTTTTACACAGAGGTTTGGGTTTCCCCCCCACCCCGCCTTTTTTTTAAAGTCCACTGGGAACAGCATAATTTTGACTCCTTGGTATTTCCACTTCTAATTGCTGGGAGGGTTCATTATCAGCTGTCTGAAGTGCAATACATCAACCTTGCAAGGCTGAGCTACGAAAGACATTCACACATCTGATGGGCTGCTGTGCTAAATACGTCTTAATTTGTGCTGCATCTGCTGTTTTCTGGTTTGTTTGGAATGCAGTGAACGCTGCAGACATTAGAGAAGCTTCCTGGATTATTCTTTTTAAAAAAATTCACGTTTTTTTTTTTTAAAATGGCTATCTTCCATCATTATTCAATTGTGCCTTAGAATGCTATAAACTCAATTTTTATACATGCCCGTATAAAAAAGGCATGCATTTGAATATGTATATGTGTATTAGTATAAATGCACATCTATTTGCATGTATGTCAAGCCAAATATTCAGTTCAACCACATGAAGCAAAACAAACCTCCTTCAGCCATAACCGGATGCATAAAGACGCACATGCAGGCTTACAGCTCTGGCATGGATACAAGTGCTCTCTACATCGCTCGGGTCTGGTTTCAGTTTGCTTGCCATGCCAAAGATGTCAGCAAGGTTGGCACTCTCGGTGCAGCCTTAACTAAGCCAAAGTTGAAGTCAGAAACATATGCACTCCGGCACGATCCAGGATAAACCAGCCTCAATATCAAGGAAGTTTACATCTGAATTGGAAAAGGAAACAGGCCTCTGTCTGGGGCCTGTGTCTCCCTGAACCTTTTCATTAAAACAGCAGCATGGAAAGCAGAGGCAAACCCAACCTCCAGGGTCTGTGGCTGGCATAGTTGCACAGTGACTCATGCTCAGAAAGGCCCTGGGTATAGAAGCACCGAGGGGTGTGGTTGGGACAGCAATGGATTCGCTCATATATTTAATTGGTCAGTCATATTACGTTCAAGATCATTAAAATTTACCACTGTAAATGAAGACAGGCAGGATAAAGAAAAAGGAGAGAAAAGGAAAAACAGGAAGAAACACAAATGGTATCTCCTTTGAATTTGTGTTGCTTTAAGGGAAGGTGTAGAAAGCAGCCATTTCTGAATGTGATTCACTATTTTTAAACACATAGCTTTTTTTTTTTTTTTTTTGAGTGAAACTGATCAAAAGAATCACACATTTCTGCCACAGACTTTGGAATCACCAGCAAAAGTGACACCCAAGGTTATCTACAATCTCAAAAATTAATATAAATAGAGCATTTTTGAGTTTTGTACCACATAATGCTTTTACACACACACACACACACACACACACACACACACACACACACACACACACTCAAAACATACTTTAAGGGAACCTCATTAACAAGCATGAGTTTGGTGCAAAGCAGTGTGCAGTCACAGAGGCCAGCCCACTTTGTGGGCTGCAGGGAGGCAGGGCTGCTCCTTGACTTCTGCCTGCCCTGCCCCTTACCTAGAGGGAGCAGTACCTCTATTTACATGATGTCAATCATACTCCGGTGCTGTTTTCCCAAGGACATGCAGACGTGATTAGTGAGGCAGACGTTGTGACTGGTGGAGTCACAGACAAATCAGGGCTTCCGTTATGGAGTATGTTGAATCAATAAGGCATCCTGCTCAACCAGGGCTGAGAAAAACACCTCATAAAGTAACAGCATTTGTAAAGGTTAATCAATTCAGCTAATTGTAAATGCTCTCAATTGTCAGTCCCTAAGCAGTCCCTTCTCTTTGTAGCTAGTAATTCACTGTGGGATGTGCAGCTCGAAAAGGCAGTAGAAGGAGAGGGGGAAGGAGGCAAATTTCTCATTACTCTCTCCATGTTGTGCTCTGTTGGTGTCTGGGAATGTCAATATATGTACCACAGGGAGATAGCCTTTTTTCCTCTGCTAGCTCCATGCTGCCCGCTTCGTTCTATACAAAACAAAGTAAAGAGCCTAATTATCTTGGGTCTAGGCAGATGGAAAGGAAATCAGAGTATCGATTTGGGGGCAATGTCTTAAGGCAGTGTAGATGACTAATAAGATGGGCAGAGAAAGGGACTGTCTCTCATTGACAACAGCGAGGCAGCGACATCTTATTCACTGCCCAGATATGACTCAGATAAGGAGACCCCTTCTTCCCTTCACCTCCCCTGCTAAATCTCAACCCCCCACCCCTGTGCCAAATCTCCAGAGCAAAGTCACTGTTGCAGGGGGGGGGGGGGAGTTAAGGGTGACTTGTGAAGATCAGAGATACAGAAACAAATCATATCAGGCACGACGGGAAAACTTCTAGCCTGAAATTGCACCAGACTCTGGGCAGTGAAGGAAGGCAACCTCTTTGAGGGAAGTGGGGATGATGTCTTGCTCTGGAGCCTCACAATAGGGCCGCCGCATTTCCAGTTCATGGATGATGGTTCTGAGGCCAAAAAGTTCTAGGGAAAGTTCTAGAGAGCAATGACATGGGGCAAGTGATAAATTATCATAAGAAAAGTCTATGTCTCCTCTGCCTTTTACTTTGTGTATGTATTTGGTGCTATGTTTTGGAAGTTTTATTTTCCTATAACAATTATAATCTATCTCTCATATTTAGGAAATATAGCAAGACAGGGTATATTCAAGAAATATTTGTATGAGCCAAAAACAGAGGTAAGAACTATTTCAAATGTCTCAATGCAGGGATAGCACTTATAGCAAAGTATGTAATAACAACCTGCATTCGCATATTGGGGCTTAGAATTCCATGCTATTTATCATTTCCCACACTGAAACATGACCTGCCACAACAAACCAGCAATTTCCTTTTATTTCATTCACACCTTGGTGGAATGTAAATGTCTCTTCTGTAGCTGTATAGCTGTAAACAGGGAGAAAAACTTGAAACCGTAAAAAAGAATCCCCAAATACTACGATTCCAAAGCTTTCAACGACTTAACTAAAGAAAGAGTGTGCTCACATTTCACATATCCCCATTTAGTGTAATTAATCCAATTCAGTCAGTCTGAGGCCTTGTTCCTATCAAGCCATGGTATCTTGTAGGTGTATTAGGGAGAGTGCTTATACCAGCCAAGTGACTTGGCCTAAGCAGACATCCGTGGTGACTTGAAAAGGAAAAGGAAAAGCAATCCCAGAGAAAAGATAGAAACCAGGTGACAGCCACACTTCACAAGGTACTTTGTTCCTCTGGCACTGTGGAATGACAGGAAGATGTCTAGAATCAAACTGACTGGTGTACTGTATCAACAATGATGTCAGAAAACAGCATCAGCGGCCCTCTGGGGAAGAGCCTTTCAAGAGTTTCCAAGAGGAATTCCGTCCTTAACGCAAACAAGTTCATTCACCACACGGAGAATATTGAAAGCATACCATACATACCCCTGATAATAGAAACTAACCAGACCGCAATGTCCAGCTTCCTTACCTGTTCTAAGGCTGTGGGGGAAGACCTCTTCACCACTACCCCTCTGTCCTAGTTAGGGTTTCTATTGCTGTGCTGGAATTTTATGACCAAAGCAACTCGGGAGGAAAGGGTTGGTTTGACTTACACTTCCACATCACTGTTCATCTTGAAGGAAGTGAGGACAGGAACTCAAGCAGGGCAGGAACCTGGAGGCAGGCGCTGATGCAGAGGACGTGGAGGAGTGCTGCTTACTGGCTTGCTCTCATGGCTTTCTCAGCCTGCTTTCCTATGAAATTCATGGCTATTGGCTCAGGGATGGCCCCACCTACCAGGGGCTGAGCCCTCCGCCATCAATCACAAATTAAGAAAATGTCCTACAGACTTGCCCACAGCCCGATCTTATGGAAAGATTTTCCCCACTGTGGATCCTTCTCTCAGATGACTCTAGCAGGTGTCAAGTTGACATAAAACTAGCCAGCATAGTCTCCTTCTCGGTCCTACATCTCTTCCTTTCTCTGTCACACAGTCCACCCACCCAAGAATGCCTCCTCCCTATGATTGTGAGACAAATGTCCTGACAGCCCTAATGATGCTGGGGACTGAGGGTGGAGGCCTCTGAATGTGACTTCTCTTTCATCTGTCAGGGTTTCAAGAAGGATACATAACGTGAGTAGTGAGCAATGCTAACAAAACTGCCATCTCTTGGGGCCTATTACACCCTTTCATTGGCTGATCATGCCTGAGTCCGTGGTACCTTTGACCCAGACATACTCACTCAGAGCCCACACCCTTTATACACAATGTGATTTTCCTTACAGAGGATACATTTTCCTCTCAGTTTAATAATTTCTTGAGGTTATCCTAGGGTGTTCCTCAACTTGCTTCTAAATTAAAACACTTATTAAAAAACTTTGAAGCACTCTCACAATTTTCAATCACTGTGCACATAGCAATTTAAAATTATGGGAGCAGTTTTATAAGCACTTGAATTTGGAGGTGATCAGAGACCTGAAAATGTGCAATACAGAGTAATTTAAAATTATTAGAGTACTTCACGTTTTTTATAAGCTCTTCAGCTGGGAAGAGACCAGGTTCTAACATCTGAGCTTCTACAGTGCAAAGTGAAGTACTTCTCAGCCCCAGATGACACACTCTATTAAATGAGACCACCTTAATCATTCTTAAGTGATGTACAGTGGGCATGTCCGGATCTCCAAATTCACTTTTAAATTAAAAAGATTTTTCACTTCCAACCTGCAAAAGTCCCTTACATGATAAAACAGCAATTTACCCTTTCAATTTGGGACACTAAATTGCCATCCTGCATGGAGAGTCCCTTACCTTCAGTTAAAACAAACATCAGAATATTTAAAATATTTATTTTAAATAAATATATTTAATAAAATATATTATTAAAAACTATTGCAAGAAACTTTAGCACCTACTCATATTTGAAAATATTCCAACTTTCAAGTAAGCTATAGTATGTCATATTTTGGGATGTAACACTTTTGCATCTAAAACAATGTTAAACCAATCAGCATTCTTTGTTAAGTGCACCTTTCTTAGCACTTGTGAAAACAGAATGAACTCTACTATCTCTTCCAAAGACATCACTGACCTGAAAAAAAGCACATGGAACCAGCAAGGTTCTCCTATCTCTCCTTGAGTTCGGACAAAGGAGAATAGGACCAAAGCGTGGTTTGCACCTCCTCCATCTGCCTTCACTGAATGTGCGTTGGGCACATGGGGCCTTAGGATAGTTCAGTTTTTGTGACTCGTTTGGTCTTGTGAAACTTTATCCTTTCCATTGCAAAATCACAGGGAAGAATTCTGGTCTGGATTGATCCTATCACAACAAGGTTATCTACCCAACTAAGGGGCTTTTAATCCCCATGTGGAATAAATCCATTTTTAGCATACATTTAGTATGTTTGCATAAGAGATGCATGATTTTAAAACTTCTTTGGGTCATTCTCTCACCTTGTTTAAACATAATGATGACTCATGTAACTAGGGAAATAAATATGAAATCTCTTAGAAGCTACTAAAAAATGTTTCTTTCACTATACATGTTGGTAAGTCACACCCTATCCACTCCTATCTCCAGTCACTAATATCTGATTTAGCTTAATTCTAGAACTACAGTTTTACTAAACCTAGTAGAAAGTGACCGCTGGGCGATGGTGGTGCACATCTTTAATCCCAGCACTGGGGAGGCAGACCCAGGTGGATCTCTGTGAGTTTGAGGCCAGCCTGGGCTACAGAGTGAGTTCCAGGACAGGCTCCAAAGTTACACAGTGAAACCCTGTCTCAGAAAAAAAAAAAAAAGAAAGAAAGAAAGAAAGAGAGAAAGAAAGGAAGGAAGGAAGGAAGGAAGGAAGGAAGGAAGGAAGGAAGGAAGGAAGGAAGGAGGAAAGGAAGAAAGAAAGAAAAAAGTGACTAACTTGATGCTTCTTTGTTCTTTGATGATACTTTGAATTCTTGGAGAGCTTGTCCTTACTGACGTGTTCATAACACACAAATACCTGGAGAGTTCCCTGATGTTAGTTGGCCATCACAAAAGGTTCGCCCAAGGTGTCTGCCATAGTTCTCACTGGGGAATGTGCTGTTGAATTCCAAAGTCCTTCAGCATTGTGCCATAGCTACCTCACCTCTCGCTATTTATGCTGCTTGCAAATTGCTGTGACGTCTTTAAGTGTTCACTCTTGTAGAAACTTCTTCCAAAGAGATATATGCAAGGATGTCCAGTTATTAAGGTACATCCACCTTGAGGATTGTCATGAGGTCATTTCTAATTTCATTTCAAAGAGGAGACACTGAACAAGACCGTGAAGTTGAGAAACAACTACTAAAGAAGAAACTGAATTAGCATTTGGATTATAAAGTCACTGAGGGTAGAGTGCACTTACTGCCCAAACTCTCTCTGAATCTCTCTGCAGAGGCACCCAATGTTTCCATGAAGAAACAATAAGGTTTTCCATTTTAAAATATTGATGCAGGATCTGGAGAGATGGCTCAGTGGTTGAGATCATTTTCTGTTCAGTCATAAGGACTAGAGCACCCATATCAGACAGCTTGCAAAATCTTATAACTTGAGCTACAAGGGAACCTATGTCGTCTTCTGGCCTCCAAAGACACCCCTACACACACACACACACACACACACACACACACACACACACACACATACACACACACACACCACATGTGTACATTACACTCTTACACATACACAAAGATACACATGTGTGAATGCACACAAACAAATAAAATAAATCCTTAAAAATATATGCATATGTTAAATTCTGGGTTACAACTTCTGCTAAATGGTTCCCGAAATTAACCTGACAAGCACAGGTTTGAGTTCTAACTAGTGTGTCAAAAGCGGCAGGTGTTTCACAATCCCACCCTCTAGATAGCAGCATTTTTAATTCAGTGAAGTTTGTGTTTCTCTGTACCTGCTGCTCACAGCGCCTTAATTTTCATGCTATTGCCAGAAAAAGCCAACTCAGAAAGGAGACTAAAGGAACATGGTCCTGGTAATATTTAAACTGGTTGTATACAGTCTATGGAATCCATCACTTAGCTATAACACCAGAAGTGTATATAGTTACCGGAGCTATTCCATGGCAGTAGTGCAAAATCCTTTACATATTCATGTCTGAAAACAAAATGGACTTTCCAGGAAAACAGTCTCGCCTCCTATTTTTGCAGAAGACCTGGATTAAGTTCCCAGCACCCATACGGTGGCTCCCAACCATCCATAACTCCAGCTTCCAAAGATCCAGTGCCCTCTGAGAACCTCCACGGGCACCAGGCATGCATGTGGTGCACAAACACACATGTGCACAAAGTACTTGAAAAAAATAAACAAATCTAAAATTTTTAAAAATAAAAAAATTCTTTCAAAATTTCTAAATAAGTAATCAGTAAGCAGAAGATACAAAGGAATGATAAATGAGTATGTGCCTGGGCTGAAGGAAGAAAAAAATCAGTATATAAATAGTAGAAGGACTCACAAAGGCATTTCTAACGATTCATGCATATTAGAAACAGAAATGTTGTAAGAGAGAGCCAACGCAATTTTTCCTATGGTATGTGGGGTGACATTAGCCTCTACACAAAATTCTGCTCAAGGAATAGGTAAAAAAGTAAGCCAGACAATAATAAGACAGTAGATTTGAAAATCATCATGGATATTTCAAACTCTAGGGCTATTAGATAGAAAACAAAGGTGACTGTGTAAGAATCATATCAGGGCAGAATTTCTATGCAATGATAATTGCATACATGCTAGGACTATGCAAACATAATGAAGCATGACATGCTTCAGATATTTTTCAAGGGTTAGGTTAAGCTCTGGGTTGTCACTGGGCTTTTCTGTAGTAATCGCTGCCTTCAGGATCCCGGCGTAAAGGGCGAGAGAAGCAATTATACATGATGCCAATCTGTGAGTCTCCTGTGGACAGCACTGACTTTAATACTGAAACCGTGGAGATAACACCAGAATAAAGCTTTTGCATAGCCACTGTAAAGATTAGTGTGTACATTTCAGATAAAAAATGGTTTAATTCCTTTGCATTTTCATACAGTGGTACATATGCCCACTCACATGTGTGTGTTTGACATTATTTTCTCTAAAAGCCTTGGTAAACAAAATTTCATTAACACTCTGGTCACTTTTAAGTAAATCTTTACTTAATGATATGAAATGCCCTGTAGTTCCTACTGCTTGCTGCATGAGATAATCCATTTAAGCAAGAGAACGTATTTTGTCAGATTGTGTGAGCCTGACAATTTTTTTTGAACCAAAGTAAGCCTTTGAGACTTGAATTCCATTTGCTTCAGGAAAAAAAAAAGTGGCTTTCTGGTTCAAAGGAAAAATGCTTAGAAGCCATATTTGAAAGGCTCATAGGGGTCTTGCACATCAAATAGCTCTCAGAAAGCAGCACTGTGATGAGTTAAGTATAAATTAATTAGAAACATACACATTGTTTCTCCCTGGCTATCCACATGGGTTTCAAAGTTGGACAAGGAATGTTTGACAAAATATGTTTGGAGTTTTCATGACCCAAAAGCAAAATAAAGAGTTCAAGATGTTTGTAGAACAAAGCCATTTGTTTCATTAGAGTGATTTTTTTTTTCAAATAAATGCCTAATGATCTTCTGGTAAAGAATATTGGGGCTCATGCAGTTACTCCATTTTGAACTCATCAAGGGTGTCTAAAGGAGATTATTCCCATGAAAAGAAACTGATTAAGTGACTATAAATTAATTCTAGTCTTGTAGTGCTTTTGAAAGGGGGAAACATATATGAAATGGAGATTAAAACATGCTCAGCACAAATCTACCCTGTAATAAAAATTGGAAGCCCTGAGGAGCCGTGGATCCTTGCCTTGCGTAACGTTTCAATGAAGCTCCCTGGATACCACTGACATATTAATTTGGTTCAGGTAACCAAGGTGTGTGCCCCCACAAATGTATGTATCCAATTCCAAGGGATTTTAACCAGTCAAAGGCGTGGAAGTAAAAATGTGCACAGTAAATGGTTTCCTACTGTGAAACCATCTCTAGAGAAAGTACTTTAAAATGTTACAATTGATATTAGCAAATGTTTATCATAAACCAGCTGATTATATGGTTTTAATAATGTACACCGTTACAATTCCTAGAGTGTATATCTTCACATTTAGATGGGCGAAAGACAGTGATGGAAGAGGAAAGGAGGGAAGGAGGGAGGAAGACAAGGAAGGAGAGAGGAGACAAGGAAGGAAGGAGCGAAGAAAACTGGGAGGGAAGATGAGGGTGAGCACAGAAACTCATCAGTAAGGGCTTGCTATAGCAGGTGTGAGGGTCCAAGTTAAGTCCCCCAAACAAATGTCAACTTCCAGCAGATCCCCAGGGCCTGCCGGCCAGCTGGCCTGTCTGTCCTAGGTGGCTGTAACTGTCAACTTGACACAGATAGAATCACCTGGAAAGAGGCATCCTTGAGTCATCAGCTTCATGGAGTTGGTCTGTGGGCAGGTCTGAGAAGAGCTGTTTTGATTGCTTTGCGGATGGAGGAAAGGCCACCACGGGAGGTGACATTTCCTGGGCAGGTGGCCCTGAGCTGTATTCAAAAGCCAGCTGAAAATGAGCCAGAAATTAACACAGAAAGCAGCATCCATTCTTCCACAGTTCTTCTCTGGAGTTCCTGACCCATCTTCCCTCAGTGATGGATTGTGACCTGCAAGTGTAAGCCAAAAAAAAAAAAATAAATAAAAATAAAAAATAAAAAAATAAAAAAAAGCCTTCCTTCTCCAAGAAACTTTTAATCACATCACAACAACTGAGATCAAACTTATGACACTTCCAACACGAACTCCAAAACACACATACACACACACACACACACACACACACACACACACACACAAAGATACACATATACACACATATGCACACCACACACATAAAACATTTTAAAAACTACATTTCATGCATCTTGTTAAATGACTTATTTTTTGAAAAAGTAAAACTAGAACGTCTCATTTAAGAGAGAACAAAGGTGACAAAGATGAAACTGGTTTGGGGACAGTCCCTGAAGAACGCAGCAGACTCAACAAGAAGGAACCAAGTTCAGCTACTTCAGCCCCTCACATTTGTGGCATAATATGAGACGTGGTTGATTCATAGTTTCAATTTCCGATACAAAGTGTATTTTTAGCCCTATCTTCTACTCAGGGATCTGAAAAACTCAGAGCTTTCTCTTAAGAATATCGAATCGTGAAGAATGCTGACGTTGGTCCTATACAAAAACTACATGGTCATAACTTTAAATAATTGATAGGCTTGGACCTGCCTCAACTGAATGTACCAGGCTCTGCTGACTCCCCAGGGGAGACCTTACCTTGGAGGAGGTGGGAATGGGGTGTAGGGATGGGAGGAGGGAGGACAGGGGAATCCGTGGTTGATATATAAAACGAATAGAAAATCTCTTAATAATAACTGATAGGGCTGCTCAAGAGAAGAGTAGTCATGAACCTGGGTGAGCTCTTTGGAGTAAGTTCATGCCCTGAGCCACTTGCAGAGAAAAGACTCCCATGTCACTCGCTTTTAATCTGCCCTCTGAGACTGATCTTCAAGTACCGTTTCTTCACGTAACACATTTGCCTTGCTGTGTCCCTGGGGAGACAAGGCTGCTCAGACATGTTTAAGATGTAGTATCAGTTCCATACTGTGTCAGCATGTTCACACCTCTGTTCCCTTTGCATTTCATGGCTCTAAAGGGAAATTTGGAAGGGAGAGACAACAACAAATGAAATGAATAGGAAAAAAAATGAAATGTTTGTTTTCCTGGGTCCTAGAGGCAGTGTATACTCAAGAGGATCTGTTCCACCATACAGCCTGTCTCCTAAAATGATTCACAGCCAGATATTTTTCAAGAAGTATTTGTCTATGAAGATTACTGCTCAGCAGGAGATGGATAAGGAAGATTTCCATTTGAGATGCAAATTCAGAAGGGCATTAAATTGAACCATTTCTCAGGCTTTTCATCATAAACTGTCTCTTTCGTTTGCTAAAAAATTTCCTGTGCTGCTAAACATATCTCAAAGTTACACTGACTCTTCAAACTTGAGAATTTTTTTAAAAATTAGGGGTTGGAGCGACGGCTCAGTGGATAATAGCCCCGTGTGTGCAAGCGTGAGGACCTAGCACATTTTTAAAAAGTCAAGCATTGGGGCTGCAGAGGTGACTCAGTGGTTAGGAGTGCCCATTGCTTTTTCAGGAGACCAGAGTTTGATTCCCAGCACCCCACAGCAGACTGTTCACAATTGACTGTAACTCCAGTTCCAAGGGGTCAACACCTTTGACCTCTGCTGGAACTTTCACTCATGTACATGCACACACACACATACAATTAAAACTAACAAATGTATGGTTTTAAAAAGCTGGACATAGCTTCACATTCTCCTGTAAATCTAACACAGTGAGGAGTGAAGACGGGAATAGCTGGGCACACAGGCCACCAGCATGGCTGTTGATTTCTCCCCAGCCTGGCTATTGATTCACTGAGAGAACCTCTCTCAAGGGAAGAGACAGAGAGGGACAGAACAGAACACCAGATATCTTCCTCTGGTACACACACACACACACACACACACACACACACACACACACACACCATAAAATGAATTCTCAATTTTCTAACTGAAATATTTTTGCATTTTCTAGGACATTCCTCCAATAGGAAGAGGTACGCACTTCCAACACAGATCAAATGATGCTCAGAGAATCTAAACATAATTTAGAATGACTATAGTGACACTCCAGAGAAGAATATAGTAGTGATCCACACAGGACTATAGTGGTCCTCCACACAGGGCTATAGTGGTCCTTCACACAGGGCTATAGTGATGTTCCACACAAGGCTATGGTGATCTTTCACACAGGACTATAATGATCCTCCACACAGGGCTATAGTGGTCCTTCACACAGGGCTATAGTGGTCCTCCACACAGTACTATAGTGATCCTCCACACAGGGCTATAGTGGTCCTCCACACAGGGCTATAGTGATCCTCCACACAGTACTATAGTGGTCCTCCCCACAGGGCTATAGTGGTCCTCCCCACAGGGCTATAGTGGTCCTCCACACAGGGTTATAGTAGTGCTCCAC
>CABHPP010147000.1:27969-46633 GCA_902168425.1 Peromyscus attwateri
GGGCTATAGTGGTCCTCCACACAGGGTTATAGTAGTGCTCCACACAGGACCAGAAAATAAACACTCATAACAGGAAATCCAATTTTTCCAGTTCCTTATTAAGGACAAAAATATAACCTGACTCAGTAGTTTCAAACTTCATTCTCAAAAGCTCTTTGTCTTTTAAAAATTAAGATCCTCAGCTCCAAATGATATTGCTATACTCATAGATCTGTGCACTGCTCAACCCTCACCAGAGAAGCTTCTTCTTGCAATGATGGTAATTACCAAAGAGACCCACAGCTGGATAATGTGCAAATAGTGAGAAACCATGGAGAACTCTGTCTTAACTGAGATGTCTTTGTCAAACCCATTCCCACAAGGCACTGTGGTCAATGTGGAAGAGGAAGCAGAAAGACTGTAAGAACCAGAGGTGGTGAATGACTCCAAGTAGACAATCAGTGTCAACCAGACATGTCAGGGCCTATATAAACTCACAGATACTCTAGACAGTACACACAAGACCTCCATGGGCTCAAACCAGACAAAAAACCAAGGAGACGGGAAAGCGGGGGCAAAGTTGCACTCTTAGTCTAGGAGCTATTTTCAATGGATACCTGCTGGAAAAGACAAAGTCAGTTTTCTCCAATGACCTGTCCCTGGGTATGTCAACCACATCCTGGGCGGACCTCATGCTAAGAAGTAGTTGGCCAATGCAAATCTGACTGCAACATGTCATGTGCTCTTATTTGTCGTGGTTTAGTGTTTCATGTCTTCTTTGTTTTCCTTTTGTCTTCTAGGGTTTTTGTTTTGTTTTTGAGAGAGGAAAAGAAAAACATGAAGTTGTGTAGGTAGATGGATGAAGGAGGATCTGGGAGGATGTGGGGAGAAAAGAACAGGATTAAACTATTTTTTATGAAAAATTATAATAATAATACTTAATATCAGCCAAGTGTGGTGGCACACACCTTTAATTCTAGCACTGGGGAGGCAGAGGCACATGGATCTCTGTGAGTTCAAGGCCAGCCAAAGCTACACAGTGAGACGCTGTCTCAAAACAGCAGCAACAACAACAAAAAAGCCTTAAAACCTTCGGAACATTTTTGCTTGCAAGGACCCTATATACTGAGGTGCACTATAGTAGACATCGAAAATAAGGTGGCTTTGGATCTTCACAAAACTTTAATGAGCAAGGTGATAAGCTTTCTACTTTGTAACATAAGGAACTTTTAAGAAGACAACTGGATCGTCATGTATCTGTCCTCTGCGAAGACACATGTCACATGACCTCTAGGAAATGTTATTGTAGAACCAAAAAAAGAATAAAAAAAGTTAACAGGTACTATTAGGAGAAACGTCTGACCTTGTAGACATCTTGAAAGGTGTTAGGAATCCAAAGGAGTGCCCAGGGTACACTCTAAGAGCTAGTGAACTATAAAATATTATATGCCATTCATATACATATATATATACACAGACACACTTGTGTGTATTCACACTCATATATATTGATATGCTGTAACTAGGTATGTCCTGCTGAGGTTAATAGTTCACTAAACTATAAGTAGCTTATTTCACAGTGCTAGTTCAACTTTCTACATTTAATTGTTCATTTCTTTCAGGTGTACGAAGTCTGCAGTGGGCAGCAGCACACCAGAGGTGAAAGAGATAAACAGATCATACACTAGACAGAAACTAAAGGAAACGCTGTCCTCCCCACCCGTGCTCTGCATCCTCATTGTGGAGTGGATGGAGTGAGCAGCTTCTTGTCTCACAGATCAGAGGAATGGGTGCACAGAGAGAGGGGTAGGTGGCTCATCCAGGTGCCTTAGCTAATCAGTGGCAGTGTTGGACCAGCTCTGGGCCCCAGCTGCTCTGGAGTTCTTACTATGTCAACTCACAGAACCAAAACACCGGGCAGAAAAACCTAACCTCACTCAGTCAGGGCTGAGTGCTGCCTGATTTGTTTCTTTGTTATTCTTCAGGCTGCCAAGTAGCTGTTTGAGTATGTGGAGTGCCATTTTATTTTGCTACAGGTTCTCTTTCAACATTTTAAAGGTTTAAGTACATCTTATGGTCTTAATTTTTTTTACATGTAAGAGGTGCATGAAAATATTGTGAAAGACTAGCAATATCTCAATGCCATTCTTAAAATCTCATCATGTTCAGTAATTATGTAATAGTACTTCCTATTACATAAGGCTGCTTAGCTATGGTGCCTAGTTATGCTGTAGAGAATGCTACAGAATAAAGCCTTAGTCCATGTCCATACACAGATTTTCAGATGTCTTATCAAAGGGCCTCTAGATAAAAATCATATTAATAATTTTCAGAACCTGGACACTACCTATATTTAAGGTATGAATACAAAGGTTTTTTTTTCCTTCAGAGTTTCAATGTACACTGACTTTTCCAAAAGGTCAACTACCCTATAAAGGAGGGATGTAGCTACTTTTGTCCAAAAGTTTACAAGAAAGGCCTCTTGTTTCAGAAAATCATGTGGAATGGCTATGATTCCACAGCAGCCTATGCTCATAGCTGTTATGTCCATGCTGAAACATAGAGACACTATGGCACATTGGTGAACATCTAACCACTTCAGAAGACCTCCTAGCACATTGACACATATGCCTTTACCTCCATATTGACATATTTCTTTGATTATAAATAACTTTGTCTCTCCCCCCTCAATATTACAATGTTTCCTCTCAGTGTGTATGGTATGTGTGTTAAGGAGTAGGTATGTAGATTATTTATATAATGTGGTTTTCTTTGTAGAACAGTAAAGGACCTTCCCAGATACATATAATTTAAATGTAGTGCTATATCTGATAAAAATCAAGAAACATTGGATTGCTATCTCCCAAAAATAAAATTATTTTCTTCCCTCAAATGTTTAGAGTCATTATTCATAGACAATCCAATTACAATCCTTTCTGGAAAATGATGGTCCCTCCATTTGTGCGAATTTGCTGTAGGGTTTGGCGTGTAAAGGTGAGTCTCTTGCAGTGTTGCTTTCAATTTTTGTCTTTGTTTTGATGTGAATGGCATCTTAGGTGGAAGTCTTACTGGTTTATGCAGCACTTACCACATACCAAATTTATGCAGCACTTACCACAATCAAAATACCACTATCAGTTCCCCAGCACGCTCACCACTAAAACCAGCACATGAATGCATACATCCTCTCCACTTGTCCTGCTTTTAACTGGAGGAGTGATATGACTGAAAGCATTATGGGTTAGATTAGGAAAGCTAGAGCTTTGACTGCTGACCAAATGCTTCTTTGAATATCCTTCCTTGCAATTTGTGTCATAGGTTTGATTTGTTTTTTTTTAATCAGTGTTCTTTCCAAACATGAAAGCTCTTCATTTGCAATTAAATACTGAAAACTTAGTTTTGTTGACAAACATGTGCCATTCAACAAAATTAGATATGAGTGATTGGAAGTTTGAAAATCCAAATGAATCTTTGGTAAGGTGTTCCACAAAGTAGACACTGACAATGCAAATATTGCTACTTATGCACAGTTTTCATTGGCTGCTCTCCTGAGCCAGACAAGTAGGTTCTGACCTATTTTTCAAGCTCTCCAGAGTCAAGACGTATTTTGGAAAATTGAAAATAAAAATGACTTTTTACACCCACGTCACTTCTTCACCTCTGGAAGATGCTGCCTTTTTAAAACTTACTACGTGAAGACACTGAATCAATACAACCTTCATGCCTGAGTACGGGATTGCTCAATTATATGAAGGGGGAAAAATAAAATGCTGGGAATAGCATTTACTTCTCTAGTTCCATCAGTTTTGCAGCAATGGTTCATTAACAGCATGCACCACTCATGAGGAGTAAGTCCTGTACTGATGATAACAATCGATTTCTTTGCTTAGTTTCCTGGTAGCACACTCTACAATAAACCCAAACACAGAGGTCCTGGAACTCTGGATTATACCATATCTTTGAAAAGGATTATATTTAATGACCTAACTCGAGTGACATTTTTCTCTTTACAACATTGAAGATTTAAAGATACAATGAGGTGGATTACTCTCATTTTAGCTGTGTTTTAGTAAATGATTTATAAGCATCTCAAATTATTAATAAAGTGGCACACATTCATTTTCATTTCAACTTGGGCTAATATCCTTTTACAATTAACTATAATGCATAGCAGATTAAAAAGCATGACATGTATCATATACATCTGTATTCTGGACTTCAACCTTTAGGTTCTAACAAGTACTTTGAGTGAATACACACTGCTCTTGTCCTAGTCAAAAACTGTGTGCTGCTTTTAATTTTTAAGCAGTAAAACAGATCGATCGATGATATCTTAAAATACGTTTTTAAGGTGAATATACACAACAATGTCAACAGCTAATCCAACTGACCATCTCTGTCAATATAGTGTAAAACATAAAATCTCTGTGGAGTAAGTTCAGGGCCCTGAATCTAAGTCTTGTCTCATCCATTTTTTCACTAGTTCATGTTGGTCATTGCATTTCATATTTTAGCTTGTCTACTTTGACAGTGATTAATGATATATGTCCTACTTCAAATGGGATTTTGCATATAATATGGAAACTCAGATGGTTTTCAATGCATAAAATGATGGTGAATAGACAGAACAAGTGCTTTCTGATTTCTGGAATTCTGAATCAACCTGTGTGCTTAGAACTAAGTAGCCAAGATAACATGAACCTATGTGGAACATTGAAAAACAAATTAACGTCACTTTACATCACTATCCTGACCTTAAAGAATAGGCTGTGTGGTTCTCTAGAGTACAGCAAGTCTCATATTCAAAGTTATTATATTTGCTCTGCCACAGCAAGGACCAAAAGAACAGACATCTTCTACCAAGTACTGTGACAGCATTAAAACGTCCTCTGTAATACTATGGCTAGACTATAGTTTTATTTATTAGGGATTACAGGCAAATATAGAGTTTTCAACCATATAAATATGATATAATCATTACTCAGAATCATGGCTTTGAATACTAATACACAGGTATTCCTCAGACATGGCCATCTAGGCCTAGCCTTCATGTAGCCTTCCAGACAGTTACTTTCTAGTGCGTTCTCTGCTTCACAAATGGTGTGTCCAGCTTCAAATAAATCCAGTTCACACCTCAATGCCCTTGTCAAAAGGTTTTCCTTACTTTCTATGTACAACTGCTTTATGAAATGTTCTGTAAACGTGTAGATAACCCTTTAAGAGAAGTAAAAAATCAATTCAGAGCCTTCATTAATTCCTAAGTGGTCTGAATGCAGATATAAAAATGGACTTGTGTCGAAACTCAAACTATCTCCAAAAATCAAGTCTTAACAAGGGCAACATAATTGTAAATGAATATACTCATAACCGTTCATCCCAACTTGCATATCCAATATAAACTCTAATACTTGAAAGACAAAACAGAAGTCATTTTCAAATGAGTGATGTAACCTGGTAACAAAAAAAAAACAAACAAAAACCAAACAAACAAACAAACAAAAAACCAGCTTCACTCTCCACAGAGAGACAGTTATGTTCCACATCCACAAAGGCCAAACTGTGCCACAGGGAAAGATGTCATTAACACCTGGGACTAGTTCTTGTCCCTCCTAAGGGCGTGCATTGAGTCACATGACTGAATAATTTATTTTGAATATAAAACTGAGTGGCTTAAACCTAATCCTCACATTCAGAAGTAACAAGTACAGTTTCATGAGCAAAAAAAAAGCAACATATTCTTAACAATAGATTGGAAGCTAAGTCAGCTGTGAGCACTGAAGAAAAGGAGGAAGTTATACACTGTAATCTCCCACAGTGGCCCAGGCTCTAAGCCACGGTGGCATAGAATTTCATGTTGGTTTTTGTTAACTTAAGTTCTATAACTACAGAAATATCAGGAGTGAAATATTTATGTTAGTATATATTTGAAATGATAAGAAAACTAACAGATGCATTAAAATTTTATTTATTTGAAGAAAAGAGTAACGTGAAAAATGTAATATATTACTTGAACAAATAAGACAACATTGGTCTGTAAATAATAAAACTGTGTATGATTTTTATAAAAGCATACATTGTAGACTCTGGTATGAGATAACTAAATTCAAATGGGAGTTTATTTTAAAATTACACAGCATGATAATCTAAGATATGTGATGGTTTGTTTATACTGATTGCCAGCTAGACAGGACCTAGATTCACCTGGGAGAGGAATTTCCCATCTCAAAGAAGTGGCATGTTCAGGAAGGCTTTACTCTTCAAGAAACCTCTTGCCATGAACACTTGCACACCTGACTTCTTCAGACCACAACAAAGTGAGATGCATAGGAGATTATAGTGTGGAATTTCCACACACAAATTACAAATTCCGATAGCCACAATCTTATGTCTGTGACACTCCGGAAACCATGACAAGCCAAATGTATTATACACAAAAAGGCCAATTATAGACATAGATTTTGTAGACCAGAGACATGTTGCTTCAATCTAGGAAATCCTAGGACATAGGTCATTAATCCAGGTGACAATCACCAGCACTACCAACGTAAGTGATACGTAGCCAAACCATAGTACTCTGATGTTGATGCGGCAGGCCTTCTAACACACTCTTATTTCCTTCTTAAATCTTTTTCCAACTTCAAATACTGTGTTTTCAAGCCACAGAGACTAGAGATGTCTGAAGATGAACATCACTAATTAGAAACAAAGATCAGAGTGGTAATTGACCCTTTTCCCAATAGTGTCATGTAAACAGATGATGCTAATGCGGAGATATAACTCTGACATCGCCCCAAAGGTACTCTCTGAGCAAGAAGGCTTTGCTCTATAAAACAGCATTCAAAAGCATCTCCTGAACAAAGAGGTTTTGTTCCATGGAAGACTCTATGACAGCCAAAATACAAACCTTCAGAGTCTCCCTTCAGGTCAATCTCCATGTTACTATGCCTTGCCCAGATTCCAAGTCATTACAGATTTTACCTGAGGTAAGCTCGCATGCGCCAGATCACCAGCTCTTTCCTATATATTATTAGAAAAACTCGAAATGTTGACTCCTCCTGATTCTTGCATTTAATTTATGAAAAACTGGTTACAACTCATTTATTTAAAAAGCATTTCACTGGTGCCAACTATAAGCCAGACGGTGTTTCATGCTGGGGAGGTAATAATATTAGAAAGCACAGAAAACCTTCTGAACAATACATAGGCCTTCACAGTGTTGGTAGTTTTAGGTCAGGAAAGAGATGAACAAATGTTGCCATAAATATACAATGTGGAACAATGGAGGTCCTAGTTACAAATACTGTGCTGGTAAGAGGAAGAACTTCCTGAAGAGGTGGCTTCAGTACAGGTCTTAAAGTGGCCTAGTCACTGACATGAGAAACAAAGGCTACAGTGAGAATCAAGAAAGCAGAGCATAAGGTGGGTTTCAGTGAAATGAAATTAGATCCACTGGCAGAGGCTGATTCCACAAAGCCTGTAAGCTACTTCAGGCATTTCCATCTTCAAGGGAAAAGCCACAGGAGGAGACAGACGCCATTAGATTTGCATTTGAGTAAGATCACTGGGTTCTCAAGAAGCACCCAGGTTGGAGAAGCCCCCAAATTGAACAGTTACAGAAAACCACATGGGGACTGTTTGCCCTCTCCCAGACAGGCTTTCCATTCAATTTAATTATGCAAATCATAACTTTTTTTAATATCAGGTTTCATATAACACAGAGTTTCTTGTTACTAGGCAGCCTCACATCGGAGATGGGGTTTCTCTTATGTAATCCAATGCTTCCAAATGGCCTGAGAGCACATGCCCTGGGCAGCCCTCCTCCAGTCTCCTGGATAGACATAGCACAGGCTGAAGAACATGCCTCTATTGCACTGCTCACCTAATCACCTTCAAAAACTGGTATTTTAACAACAACAACAAAAAGAATGTTCCACTAATGTGTGTCTTTTTGTCAATGTTTTGTTTTGTTTTTTGAGAAAGGGTTTCTCTTTACAAAGCCCTGGCTGTCCTGGAACCTGCTCTGTAGACCAAAGGCTGGCCTCAACTCCCAAAGATATGAATGCCTCTGCCTCTCAAGTACTGGGATTAAAGGCTTGCACCACTACTGTCCGGCTTAATGTATGTCTTTTTTAACCCTCACTTTGAAGGCTTCCAAGAAGCATGTATGTGAGAATTGCTTTTTGCTGGCACAGGTCATATACCAGGATGAAACTCTTACCCCCTCTCATCAGGAACTTTCCCCTCCATTGGCTAATTCTTTCCTTAATGTCACCTCTTTACTCTGAAAGCAGAGTGTTTCCGAGAAATATCAGTCAGCACCTACCCTTGTCCCAGTTCCTGTTGAACTGTCTATCTTCATATTAGATTTTAAAATCTGCCACCAACTTCCTGTCATTGTAAAAGCAATGTTGTCAAAGAGCCTACCATGTCAGAGATCGTGTTAAATATCTGGGGGGAAATTAGACATTATATCAATTCCAGCTCTTCAGATTTCTTTCTTTCTGATATTACACAAAACCATTATTAATATGCTATGAAATGAGATGTCTCAAAGATTCTTAGTAAAAGTCCTTTAAGGGGTAATCCTTCTGAAGCCTTCTTCCGAAGGAAGCTGAGCATTTGCTATATGAAACCAATGAAATTCACAAACGCTGCTACGGATTAGCAGAGCGACTATTCCAGCATTTCCCCCCAAAGTACCTTAGCTTTAGATGATTATGGAAGTCTTATGTTTTCAACTTCCTGCCAACAATGTGGCTTTTAGTTGCCTTGGACTGAGGACAAATTGTATTATAATGTATGTATTATAATGTATGTATTATAATGTATGTTTAATAACACAGGTTACCGTCTTTGGTGTTCTTTATGATGTAATACATCCCAGTGGGTGTCTCTGGAGAATCAGGCTATGATTTCCAAAGCACAGAAAAGTCAATAAACTAAAATGGCCCGAGTAAGATTTCTGCCTTCTGTATATTTTGGACTTATTCCTAAAAATTAAATGGGTGTTACCCTTCGAAAATATTTTCCTGGCATGACTTTTTCTGTTTTTCTTCTCAAGCTATAGATTGTAAGAGTGGAATTGTACAATTCTTATTAAATTGTATGTTTAAAATGTAAAAAGTCTTTCTTAATACAATAAACAGGTATTTTTTTCAGGTCCCAGAGGTAAAGTTTCTGTACTATAAAAAGCTATAATTGTGGTTTTCAAAAAGCTCATTAAATATTTAGATCTTTTAGAGCTCAAGTGTTTTCTGTCGAGTTTAAAACACATTTAGACTAATTATTTCTAATGTTTTGACCATTGTATAAATACATGTAGGATTAAGCAGCTAACAGCATTAAAAAAAAGTAGTAAGTCTTACGCACAGAATTCTTGTAATTGCTGTTGGATTTTCCTTTCACCAAGATATTGTCAATGAAAACAAAATAGCAATACACTATATTTTTTAAGGCAACATAAGACATCATTACTAAATGAGCTAGTTCTACACACACATAGCACTTTAAATGATCTTGTTTCCCATTTGTTTGCATCTATACGACCATAAATAAAAGGAAAGATTCCAGTTCTCAAACACAATAAAGCCAGTAGGATTCTAGGATGGACAATTCCCTGGAACTTTAATGATTGATAGAAAGGAAAACACACTACAATATCCTAAAAGAAACAATCTTCCTAGCTCAGTTTTCTAAAAAGACTCAGTATTTTGTTATCTACCCCTAAAGTAAAACAAGTAAAACAGATTTTAGAAGAAATGTTCATAAATCACCATGTTTTGTAAGTACTAGCCTTCACTGCTCCTCTCTCTCTCTCTCTCTCTCTCTCTCTCTCTCTCTCTCTCTCTCTCTAATTATTTATTCATTTTTATTGTATGTACATTGTTTTGTCTGCATGTATGTCTATGTGAGAGCATCAGACTCCCTAGAACTGGAGTTACAGACAGTTGTTAGCAGCCACACAGGTGCTGGGAATTGAACCCAGATCCTCTGGAAGAACATCCAGTGCTCTTGACCATTGAGCCATCTTTCCAGCCCCCAGATTTAGTTCTTCTCTTCAAAGAAAAAGAAAAAAACTACAAAAATACATAAGGCAACTTTCTTATCCTAAAAGAAACAGCAATATTATTAAATACTCTCTATGTTGCGCACTGTATATATTTTAGATTCCCAAATGACCATTCTGCCAAATTTCCTTCTAAATATTTATGCTTCTAACCATGGACCTGGGCTGCTCTCAGTCTTTGTCAGAGAAGCTTCTTCTTGCCATGGACAGCAGTCAAGGAAGAGATGTACAATTGACCAAAGCGTGAAAAGTAAGAGACCCAGCCCGACAAGGGGCATCTTTATGAGTCCCACCACCATCAGAGCAGGGAGAACACTGCAAAAGATGGGGAGGAGGAGTCTCGTGAAATGTTGCCTCCTGGACACACCACAGCTGTCACATTCATGAATTCACAGCACCTGGGGCTGCCCGCTTAAGAGCGAGGCAGAAAAAAATCCCAACACGGATGGAGGAGATGATCTCCAAGCCCCACCCACCCCATTCTGAGGAACGGTTGGCAGTGGACAGTTGCTGGGAAGGAAAAATCACTCTCCGTAAAAGAAAGAGGATCAAGAAAACGCCTACTTGAGATCATAAACCAAGAAGTCTGGCAAAGAGCTGACGGATACAAAGAGCTCTACCCCAGGCATCCAGGTTTCAGAAGATGGCTCAGGCAGACTTCCCCACTTGCAGGCCATTGATCTTGGCCGTAACAACCCATCTATTGTTGTTTCATTGAAAATTACCACACATTGATTGAGAAATACTACAGGAATTTAATTTGTGTTTATTGCTTAAAAACTATAATATGTGCTTATTTGGGAAATTCATGTTAAAATTCATTTTATGAGCACTCAATTTGAATGGAAACCATGTCCTCATTTCCCAACAACTCAATATCGCTGCTCTGGAAATCCTGTGCTGTTGCAAACACCTCACTTTTATCGTTATTACTACACTTTCAAGTAACAAGTCAGAGCCAAACTGTCTGCATACTCAAAGCAAGCATACATAAAATGTATGTCTTCAAGGTTTGCTGAAGCCCCTGAAAACTGAGCACTCATGATGTACGAACTGAATTGGTGTCTTGAATATGAGGCTCAAATCAATTGGAAAAAAAAAAGTTATTGCCCTTGAATTCTGGCCCACGCTGATGTATCGGGTTCCAATGTCGTTGTTGCTTTTTCTAATTTTTTGGCCCACAGTTCATGTGCGTTCCTTCTCCCCCTGGGCTCCGCCAACCAGGCCTAGTTGGAAGAGCTCCCAGTCAAGAGCAAAGGTCTGAGGATTATTGAAGTGGTTTTCTTTTTAATCACTTATAAAAACAGAGGCACAGCCAATCACCAGCCATGCAATTTTCTCCCAAATCACCGGGTCTCTAAATTCCCTGAAGAAAGACAGAGTCAGCTCTTTCCCAACAATGTGGTATTTTGAGCCTACTCTCAGGCTTGGAGAACCTTAGAGCCTTGGGGAGAAGGGAAAGACAGAAAAAAAATATTGCTTGAACACGTTAATAAAGCGGAGAACATAGCAACACTGTTGGGCTTGGGCAGGGCACGTGGTTGTATGTCGCTACTCTGTTCTTGCTTTGTTTCCTGGTTGATGAAGCAAAGCACACTCTCCAGCCCTTTCTCTCACCATCCTCCAATTTTTCTTCCACAGGGTTTGCAATCAGAAAGTGTTTCACGAAAATCTAAATTAGGAACAGAAGAGACTGAGCTAAATCTGATTGCATTTGTCCTTACCACAATTCGATTAACTAGCATTTGAATAAACACTCTCCAGGCAACTGCAGAGTGAAGGAGGCAAAGATGCACTGAAGGAAGTGATGTTGTTCATCCAGATCACCAGAAACTGGGTATCATTTTGCCAGACCCCTCAAAAAACATGAAAAAGGAAAACAACGAAAGTTCGTGTGAACGACACAAATGATTGCTTACTGTATGCATGTAACGCTCTCAAGATTTTAGTCCATACCCATCTTAACTATCCCATCCCCTGCTTGAAGAAATAAAACAGTCTTAAGGCCAGACATGCTTTGCAGATTGATTCCCCTTTCAGGAATATCAGCAGATCATCCAGTGCAGTGCCAGCCACAGGGAAGCCACTTTAACCCCAAGATATGGAAGCTATCTCTTTCCCTCTGAGGCTTGCAAGAGTATTGAGCACACAGAGAGACCCCACAGGGCACACCAGGCTTTGCCTTTACATCTCAGTGCAACAGCACGGGTGGTAGCAACTTCACTAAAGCTATGTGTCTTTGGGTTTGCACATATCCCCACTCACTTCTTGACAGATCTCAGTTCCGTCTCCACATTCCAAATCCACATCTGCCTACTCCACACATCTTTCCGCAAAGTTGGACTAGAACCGGTTCTGCAGACTTATTTCTACGTTCCTTTCTAAATGAAGTCTCTGGGTTACAGCACATATTGCCTCAGGTCACATCTCGAGGGTCTGAAGATATCCTGAGAAATTTTCAACTCAGTTGCATATTTCAACGAGAGTTGGAGAACGTAGAACCCATCCTACAACTTTATCAATATACAAAGTCTAGCTGACTACTTGTAAGTAAGTATCCAAAATGTCATCTGCAACACTCGCAATCCTTAGGAACCTTTTAAAGAAATGTTGCACGTATAATTCAAAAATACGTGTTTGACCTTGATATAATGGAAGATGTGGAATTAGAGAAAAATCTGTATTCTAACCTTTCCTATTCATCAAGACAGGATTTCTGTTCAGTAAAAGAAGTTGATGCAATTGTTAATGAGAGAGCCCAAGCACCCCACCAGTAACTTATGTGTCCATTCCAACATTTTTATTTATGATGCTTTATTTGTACCTTCTATTCTCTAGAGACCCGGGAAACAAGAAAATTCCAGAAAGCAGGAACAGTATGACACATAGGACTTTTCCTAATAGGTGATTCAAATGAATTGATGCTATCTTCTGAATGGGAACAAAATGCACATTCATCTAGCTAAGCCTTAGCTCGTGGTTGAGTGATTTCAAGAGAAATGAAATCTTGAATGGAAGAAGAGGAGCCACCAGCGGTTACATGGATGGCATTAGTCAACCGAATAGTGAGGGCCAGACTGTGAGGCTATGACAATTTCTTCACTCCCAGTGGCTGCGAGAAAAATAAGAAACTGATTGAATCACAATCACAAGGGCCATTGTAAAGTCTTAAATATATAATTGGCAGGGTTCCTCTAAGTTAAAAATGCTAATCTCTAGTACACATCAGCTCTGGCTTGTCTTGTCTTGTTAGGTAAACAAAATGTGTCTTGCCTGTCATTGCCATAAAATATTAATGCACTGGAAGTCTCTAAACCATGCTAAGCATAAGGCCTATTATCACACTTAAGAGCAAAGCAATCTAATAAATCGCTGGCTGTATAAAAACTAAGTCAGCTGGCAGAGGCAGTAATCTCCCCAAGGGATAGTAAGAGCCTCATCTTCCACTACAGCAGCTGCAGTTGCAGAGAAATGATGCTTCTCCTGTTCAGTAAAAATGCATTTGTGCTGAATTCTGTTATTTAAACTCTAATGGAATCATTAGGATTGTCCATACATTGTGAGTAATAGAAAAATTAACTAAGAAAACCATCCACAGTGCTGTCCTAGGGCAGGCAGAGTGTTTTCATTAGGTATATTTTTAATGAGCTAAATATGATAGGAAATCAAGCTGCTTATTTCAGATACATTCTCTGAAAGAGCTTGAACGCCGCCTCATGCATTAATCACCATCCATAAACGTTGAGCACTGGGCTGATATCCCTAATTGAAAGTCATTCACTTGTTCAGCCTTGGCATGAGGTCCTCCAGGCAGTAAATAAACACAAAAGCAATCCTGCTGCTATATATTTTAGAAACAACCCTAAAGTCATTGTTGGGCTGCTATTTTATGCGACACCTAAGCGATTTCTGAAAACTGTAAGAATAAGATGTATCTTTTGGGGGTGAGGGGGGGTAATGGAGGGCAAGGGTCAAGGGTAAGAAAGCTTAGGGGAGCTGGAGGTCCTAGCTGGATCAGGAACAGAGTGGGGGAGCAAGGAAAGAGATACCATGATAAATGAAGACACCATGGGAAGAAGAAGAAGAGTGCTAGAGAGGTCCCCAAGAATCCACAAAGATGACTCCACTATAGACTACTGGCAATGGTTGAGAGAGTGCCTGAGCTGACGTACTCTGGTGATCGGATGGCTGAACACCCTAACTGTCATGATAGAACCCTCATCCAGTGACTGATGGAAGCAGATGCAGAGATCCACGGCCAGGCCCCAGGCAGAGCTCCAGGAGTCCAATCGATGAGAGAGAGAGGAGGGATTCTATGAACAAGAGATATGGAGACCATGGCTGGAAAAAGTACAGAGACAACTAGCCAAACTAGTGGAAATGCATGAACTGTGGACCAATAGCTGAGGAGCCCCCATGGTACTGGACTAGGCCCTCTGGATAAGTGAGACAGTTGTTTAACTTGCACTGTTTAGGAGGCCCCCAGGCAGTGAGACCTGTCTTTAGTGCATGAGCCTGCTTTTTGGAACCTAGTGCCTATGCTGAGACACTTTGCTCAGCCTTGGTGCAGGGAGGAGGGGCTTGCACCTGCCTCAACTGAATCTACCAGGCTCTGCAAACTCCCCAGGGGAGACCTTGCCATGGAGGAGGTGGGAATGGGGGATGGGTTGGGGAGGAGGCTGGGGGTGGGTGGGAGGAGGGAGGACAGGGGTATCCATGGTTGATATGTAAAACGAATAGAAAAATCTCTTAATAAAAAAAAAAAGATGTATCTTTCTCTACCCACCCCCCAACATGCACTGAATTAATTAAACCAGTATTCTTCTAATAATAGAGAGAAGATGGGCAGATACACTTTTGAAAACACAACTAGTAGTCAGGTGTATGACTTTAATCTCAACACTCAGAAGGCAGAGGCAGGAGGATCTCTGGGAGTTTTAAGTAACCTGGTCCACATAGAGAGTTCCAGGCCAGCCAGAGTTATATAGTATGATTCCATCTGGAGAAAAAAAAAAGAACAGAACAAAACTACAGCAACAAGTTATTTTATTTATTTTTCACAATAATTCAGTGATGTAAGTACTTGTCAAAAGTGAAGAAATACCTAACCTCCTCATGATCAACCAGCATGTACCACCAGCGCCTAAGCCCCAGGAAATAGACATTGAACTGCATTTTTTTCTACAGAAATCTGCGAGGGATTTATAGTACTTATTGTGACTGTTACCCAAAGACAGTAACCTAAGGGGATTTGACTAATAAATGATGAGTCCCTCCCATAGAACAAACATCCAGTAACAAGGTACTGAGAATCTATGTATGTGAAAATGTGAAATTTAAAAATCTTCCCTTAATTAGCAGTGATATTAGAAAGTGAAAATGGGGTTGGGGATGTAGCTCAGTGGTAGAGCGCTTGCCTAGCAAGTGCACAGCCCTGGGTTCGGTCCTCAGCTCTGGAAAAAAAAAAAGAAAAGAAAAGAAAAGAAAAACATTTTAGGAAGTGAAAATATATTAAAATCAAAATGAGGACAAACACATTTTTTTGATGCATCATATATTACAGGCTTGAAATTTACACACATCACACACACACAATTTGCATATACATACAAATAAGGGAGCCTCAGTTAAGGAACACATTCCTTACGTAATGTTTATGATGATGACATTGTCCATAAGGCCACATAACTTTCTCTATATTAACAGTCATTTCAGGGTCATAAAGCTAAACAAAGTTATCATTATAAATGAATCTGCATTTTTTCATACCTTAGGAAGAACTGAATCATAGAGCTCTTCAATCCTATAAAAGGAGATCTGGAAGTCACATTTACACAATGGCACTGGTTTACCTCTCTGAATGCCTCACCTGCTTAGCCAACAAGTATGCATTGAGGTTCTATTCAGCACAGCATGAATAGTTACAAAACCAATTAAAATTCAGCATCTATCTGCCCTCAAAGTGTTCACACATCTTTAAGAAATGAGAAAATAAAACGTAATGCACTCACATTGATGACAGAGATGATATATGCAGTGATTGGTAGGACGTAAAAGATGTATTTCTTAAATTTCTGAAATCTGATCTAATCAAGACTCCCAAATTCTGTTTGCCACTGATATCAGGAAAGGTGTCATTGGTCATATGAGTTCCCCTCACTCTCATTTTCTTGGTCCCAGGAAAAGATCAGAGAACCTTGAACTTCGGTAGATTGTACTCTCTTGATGTTATAGTTCATTCCATCATACTCTGCCAATAAATCATTATCTGACAATTCCATCCTTCATCCTTCCCTTCTGACCTTTGTTGAGGCTTCCAGGGGCTAATATACTCACTGATCAAACCCCAAATCTCTTAAGTGAGGGTATTACATGTAAATGAGTTCGTGCTGTACCTCCCTCACCCCCTAAATCTACACCACTTGCTTGGTCCCATCATTTCTTCTCTACTGAGGACAGCCATCAGTACAAATAACTGTTCTCTTCCTACCCTTGAACAAGACCCACTATTGCCCACTTGATCAATTCCTTTACTAGTTGAGTATAACGGCACAGAGAAGTGGCTCATTGGAGTCAGACTTTAAACTGTAAACCAGTGAACACCTGTTGACTTATTCTGAGAGGTGAAAATGTCAACCCAAGAATGTTGAACTAGTAGTGTCCTTTCTCTAAGGACAAAGCTAAAATTTTTATAGTCAGAACATGAACAGTGTGATTCATTCGGTGTGTTCCACGCTTTTAAACTAGCAGCACCTTTCTTTGTTAGACCTGTAACACCCGTGCTCAAAGGACGCAGACAAATTGTATTCTATGACTTTTAACTCTGCTGTGCTCTTCCGTGTTCTCACTTCCATGACAGCACATACTTCCTCGCTCACACTAAAAACACGGTGTGTTCACAGTTTGGTGCATATCTCACCACTTCTGTGAATTAATTTCAAACATTTCTAAGCTTAGTAACCTCTTACTCTTCTTTGCCATCAATCTGGAATACTCATGTCCTTAAAAAACATCAGAGAAATGTTGCACATATAACATTACAGGTGTATGTAAATCAATTGAGGCTCTACTATCTGATTACTTTCCCACCTCATCCATAGATTATTATCTCCTTGATGACAGGTATTATTCTGATTTATACCTGTGTTCCTGATAACATAAAGTGTCAGTGTTGGAAAACATAGAAAGACTAGGACAGCAAAGAAGAAATGGTAAAGCAAAGATAGCTAAAATCAAATCTACAAGTGGGCCTATGAATATTGATCATTAGTTCAAGTAATATAATTCAGTGTGTGTGGGGTTCTCAATAGGAATTCTTGAGTGATGTCAAAACCTATCACCAGGCTAAAAGCATTATTTAAATATAAAAGTTTCTCATGGGTTGAATCTAGACATCAGTATGTACTTGTTGCAAAGATGTTCCAGCCAGAAACTTAGAGATCAGAACAGGAAAGGCCTTTGCTCTAGAAGTAAGAGCATTGTCTTTGCATTTATAGTAATTATAATCTACCTTTATAATTCACATTTACCCTTACAATAATGAATTGTACCGGCATCAATCATTAACAGTAATGATCATTACTATTACAGTCAGCCATTATCTGAAAATCCCAAATCCACAATGTTAGAAACTCTGAAACTTTTTGAGTATTCACATCACGACACAAGTGGAAAAGTTTATATCTGACCTCATGTGACCGATCTCAGTCAAAACACAAACTTACTGAAAGTGTGTAAAATTATCCTTAGGCTATTATAATGAAACATAAATAACTTCATGTTTAGATTTTGGCCCCATTCCCTTATAATAACTCATTGTGTGTGTTCAAATATTCCAGAAGACAAAATAACAAAAGCCAAGACATCCTGCTCCCAGGAATTCTTACAGATAGTCATCTATGCTATCAATACCAGCAGTAAAGAAAAGTTATCTCCAAAGTCCTGGCATAACTTTCTTTGCATCTTAGCAGCCAGAATGAGTCAAATAAGACAGCTCATTCCAACACATTGATGATGATGATGGAATGCACAGTGATGTGCAGATGGGATACAATACATTCCTTCAATGCCCTAAAAATAACTCTAGTTTGAACACCAGGATTCCATTTGCCAGCACTGGCAAGAGACACTGACAATCATATCAGTTGTTCTCTTCCTTGCTGTCTGGTCTTTGAAAAGTGTCAGAGCATTCCTAATAATAAACACAATAGGGTCATATAACCACGCCTAGATTTCAATGTCAATTGAACTACATTTTTAAATTTATTACTTACCTATTTATTGAGAATTTCTACCTCTGCTCCCTTCCATGTGCCCCTACCTTCTTTTCAAATTTACAGTCTTATTCTTTAATTATTATCACAATTGAGTTGTCTTGACTTCTTTAGATCAATATTGATATATTTTATAGGTCTGTGTACGTTGTTACACAAATCAAGTAAGAAAGACATGGAAATAGCTGTTTCATAGACCACCAATTCTACCTACAACCATGTTTAAAAAGAGTACTGCCCCTAAGATTATAATGAGGAAACCAAAGGGTAGGAAGAATAAAAGAGGTTGTAAGAATATGGAGACTACAAAAGTCAACAATACATAAAATTTTATAGTGGAAAAAAA
>CABHPP010147001.1:0-26081 GCA_902168425.1 Peromyscus attwateri
AGAGAGAGAGAGAGAGAGATGGAGAGAGAAACCAGTTACTGCAGTCCAGCTATGGCAACAGATCCCTGGAACCTCCCAACCAAAATCCTTCAGCAGTGGACAGAATGGCTTCCATTTCACTTCCTATCATGTGTGGGTCTGAGGCCTTTTCCTCATATGGCTAGATGCCTTCCCATGAAGACCCAGGCATTGAGCTGATGGGTGACAAGTGGCTATGACCCTGTTCCTTCCCAGGACGCCCCATGACCAGTAGGGTAGGCACAAGCTACACATCTACCCAGCCTCCCACGGCATCAGCTGCCCAGTGCAGCCAGCTCAGGGGAGAGATCCCTGCCCCTCACCACCCCTCCCTTCTGTGACTTCATTGAGATACCCCAGCACTGTGAGGCTGCAGGGCTGACCCCATTCCAAGGCCCATTTAGCCCTCCCACATTAACACCAATCATGATGACGTTGCACGGGATGGGCGAGACCCTATCTCCCTTCTGTAGCTGTATGAGGTGAGAAGGCCAGTGTCTGGATTGGGGGCTTGGCTTAGAGCATGGCCGCCATGTGCAATCCACAGAATAAACTTGAAGGTGGATGTTCTAGAATGCACGTGGTGTGGCTTCCAGCATGTGGAAAAGCCCTGATGTCTGTGTGGTCCCCTATCCTACTCTGACCCCTTCCTCAGAGAGGCCCACTACACTGTTTCGGGTGAAACAATTTGAGGCTGTCTGTGAGTCCCTCTACCTCTTACATCAACTGCCTCCCACAGGAGCCCTCCCCGAAGTAGCCCAGGGTCACCCTTGGCTCTCTTGTTCTCAGAGGTTTGGGGTCCAAGGCATCTTGAGATGATGCCCACTTAGAGTGCAAACTGAGGACCGGTGTCTTTCCTGGAAGTGTGCATCTCAAAGATGAGGACATGCAACAAGACCTGATACTTTATAATTACAATCAACGGTGAATCCTGGTCCCTGGGTGACAAGGGGACAGCATGTCCAGAGCTGCCTCAGGTCCTTCTCCTGGACCTCTGGCCACTAGCTCTGAGGGTCTCAGCTCTGGTTCCCAGGCTCTGGGCCCTAGAGCAGGGCCTCATGCCGCCCACCTCTCCAGGGGCTCCCACCTGAAGGAGAACAAGTACCTGATCGTGGTGACGGATGGGCACCCTCTAGAGGGCTACAAGGAACCGTGTGGGGGCCTGGAAGACGCAGTGAATGAGGCCAAACACCTGGGCGTCAAAGTCTTCTCTGTGGCCATCACACCTGACCACCTAGTAAGACCCCACCTCCTTTTACGCCCTCAACGCACAAGATGGAGGGCCTCTGGGCTCCTGCCATCTGGGTCCCTGAGCCACTGGCATCCTCTTTCCTGCTATTGTTTGGGTTTCAAGGCCTCCCATCTCTGGGCCCCTGGCGTGACCTCTAGGGTAGAGACATCCCAGTGGATAGTCCTAGCCCTTCAAAACCCCACCCCACTGAGGAGCTTGGGTATTCCTGTACTGGCTCTGCAACCACTACCCAGTTCAGAGTGGCGCACAGACTTTTGGAGGTAGCTCATTCTCTCCTCCTCCACGTGCCCAGGAGCCACGTCTAAGCATCATCGCCACAGACCACACGTACCGGCGCAATTTCACAGCCGCTGACTGGGGGCACAGCCGCGATGCAGAAGAGACCATCAGCCAGACCATTGACACCATTGTGGACATGATTGTGAGCACTGACTTCTTCAGGGGGAGGGGGGAGGGGGGAAAGGAGGGCTGTGCCCACAGGAGAGAGTAACTCACGCTTTGATTTCCATTTCAGAAAAATAATGTGGAGCAAGTGGTAAGTGCCTGCCCTTGAGCTATGAGTCAGGGCCTGAGTCTTGCACAGGTCCTAACTCTGGCAGTGGGTCCCCCCTGCTGGAGTGAGTGTCCCAGAGCCCTTTCTTGTCCTTGTTGGGGCACCCATCCACTGCTTTTGGATTCTGACTGATCTCCTATCCCTTTCTTCCACAGTGCTGTACCTTTGAGTGCCAGGTAAGTGTGGCCCACCTTTCCCACTGGCCCCTTGACCTTTGTCTAGGGTCTGGGGATGAATAGGGTCTCTCTTGTTTCTTTCAGGCTGCCAGAGGACCTCCTGGGCCCCGAGGTGACCCTGGCTATGAGGTGAGTGGCTGAAATTGCTTTGCTTCTATTAAGATGGAGCCACTGGTGCACGCCTTTAATCCCAGCACTGGGGAGGCAGAGCCAGGCAGATCTTTGTGAGTTCGAGTCACTGGTCTACAGAGTGAGATCCAGGACAGACACCAAAACTACACAGAGAAACCCTGTCTTGAAAAACCAAAAACCAAAAACCAAAAAAAAAAAAAAGCTGGAACCACTGGAAGCCATAGCTCTGTGCCCACCTCCTTGGGAACCTTGTACACCCAACATTGGCTGGGCAGGTGCCTTTGTCTGGGGAGAACGTCCAGGCATGCACTTAATGTGGGTTTGGGTGTGGGAGTTGGGGTTGCAGAGCCTTCCTCTTGTGATCCAGAAGGCTGCCTTTGGGCTCAAGGGTCAGTTCGGCATCCGCTTGATTCTTGAAATCAAGGGGCCTTCTGGTGGAGCTGGGAATGAAACTGGGGTTCCAGGCCCTACTGTGACTCACGTGGGACAAATCTGAACACCATGGAAGATACTGAGGTCAGGTCTAGGGTGGCTCTCCTGTCACGTAGCCATCATTCACAGAGCTAAGCTATGTCTCCCCCACCCCCACCCCTGGAGCGTCCATGCTGGGTCCTCCTGTTCCTCTGGGCATGGAACAGCACACCAGCTCAGCCTCGAGAACTTGTGGGCAGAGGCACAGTTCTAGGCCCAAGTCCAGCCAGGGTGACACAGCATGAGGAACCGGGAGAAGACTCCCAGAACCCAGGCAGGCCCAGAACCACGGCCACAAGAACTCTGGAGTCTGGATGGAATCGCTCTGAAGACCCTTTTTGTGCCCAAGGGGTCTTGCCCAACTTTCCAGAACAGATGGGCATGACTCCTGACCTGGTCCCCCTGAGTTCATCTCCTCTGCCTTCTAGGGGGAACGAGGAAAGCCTGGTCTTCCCGGAGAGAAGGGAGAAGCTGGAGACCCTGTGAGTATGGGTTACTGTCTGCGTGAGGATGGGGACAAATGCTGAGAAGCCTGAGGCTGGGGATCTGAGCCTTAGAAACTTCCAGAACAGCAGCTCTGAACACAGAGATCACACAGCCTGTTCTTTGATGGGGGAAGAGAGGCTGCCCCAGGGGTCAAGCCAACAAGTCCCAGGACCTCTGCTTTGGGCCATGATCAGTCTCCTGGCAATTCCTCTTTTTATCTAGCCCTCCTCAGGGTGACCTGGCTCCCCTCCCTCTCCTCTGGGGTACTATGTCCCCCATCTTCCTCCCTCCGGGTGTCCTGGGTTTCCTCCTGGAGCTTGCCATGAGATCTTGGAGACCCTCCAGGGAGCCTTACAACAGGTCACTCGAGGATCCTATGTGGGTCTTTCTGCAGTGAGAGGTGAGGTGGGCTGAGTGGGACCTTCCCCTGCTACCCAGGGATGTCTGACTATCTCTTGTTCTGTTCCAGGGAAGACCCGGAGATCTTGGACCAGTCGGGTACCAGGGTATGAAGGTATGTGTCCCAAATGCCCAGTGACCTCTCTTGGGTGGAATGAATCAGGGTTTGGTGGCAAGGAGCAAACTGGTCTGTACAATAACGTATCCCTTCTTCTTCTGTTTGGTTCATAGGGAGAAAAAGGGAGCCGTGGAGAGAAGGTGAGTGAGGGCCAGCTTTGGGGGTGTCCCTTTGGGTACAGAGAGTTATCTTGACTGATGAGCATCACAGGGAGATAGCTAGTGTTTCTGTCAGGGGAAGCATGGGGGAATGCCTCAGGGGGATGCAGCTGGTCCCCTGAGCTCTGCTGCCACCTGAGGCCACCTAGATCAGAGAGGACTGGGGTTGGAAAATATCACTTTGTCAGTGAGCAGTTCCTGGAGAGCCTCCAAATGCAGGCCCTGTCCTCTTCCCTATCCATTCTGTCCTGTGTCCCCGATTGCCACAATTCTTGCTCTCTTGGGTCGATGGGATGGTGTTGCATTCACAGTGGGTCCACCATACTGCACACGCCTCACTCCCACCTAATGGGAGAATGGAGGTGTAGTGGGATCTGCCCTCTGCTCCAGCGAGGGGACTACCTCTCACCCTCTTCTTCCTGTTTCCACAGGGCTCCAGAGGACCCAAAGGCTACAAGGTGAGTATGGCTGGGTCAAGGAAATAAATGTTGTTCATGGGTCAGTGCAAGAAACATCTGCTCTTTGTCTAACCATCCTTTGTCTCCGTGTCTCACAGGGTGAGAAAGGCAAGCGTGGCATTGACGGGGTGGACGGCATGAAGGTAATCACGAGGCAGGAGGGCTAAGAGGGTAGGGTATGCTGTCTAAGAAGGAAGGTAGACATAGCCAGGGGGTGCCCCAAGTGTGCAGGTGCAGTTCCCATGGTGGGCCTTCCTGGGAAACTTGGAAGTGAGAGTAAGATGATGTTTCCTGCCCAGACCCATGGCGTAGTAAACCTCAAGTGACTTACTTAAGTTCAGAGGGCTCCTGACTTTCCTGGGAGGGGCTTGGATGGACAGAGCTCAAGTCACTGCTCAACCATTCCAATCTTGATGTTTCCTTCTCCCAGGGGGAAACAGGGTTCCCAGGACTACCAGGCTGCAAGGGCTCGCCAGGATTCGATGTAAGTCACTTCCTCTACCCCCTATATTTTGGAATTGTGGGTTCTTGGGGATTTGGTTCAACCCTTGCTGTACTGACTCCGCCCAACGGGTGAGCTGTATGTGAATTCATTTGTTTGCTCAGTCTGCGGATGGCGCTTATCTGGGGCCCATGGGGGTCTTGGCTAGCTGTGACCTACATTTCCATCTTCCCACCAGGGCATTCAAGGACCCCCAGGTCCTAAGGGAGATGCTGGTGCCTTTGGCCTGAAAGGAGAAAAGGTAGGTGACAGGCAGCCCCAGAGAATGGGGGTTTCAACATCCACTAAGGTTCAGGTCAAGCCTTCCTCCTGGGACCCACAGTGTGAGGGACAAGCCTGGCTCTGAGAAGGGCAGCCATGAAACCTCAACAGGCAGATTCAACTTTGCCACTAACCATCGAGCATCTCAGTCTGGACCTGAGGAGTTTTAAGGCTGAGATGGTCCAGGGTGCGCTATGCAGATGTGAGCAAATTGTGAGGAACTTGGGAGGTCAGAACTCTTTCTAGAGTTGGCTGGGGTGACCTAAGGTTTGAGTAAGAGAGTGTAGTCACTGAGCCCAGGCCCTGATGTGGCTTCCAGTGTCTAGGACCATGGACCAAGCATCCATGACCTCTCTGATCTCTCCCAGGGTGAAGCTGGAGCAGACGGTGAGCCTGGGAGACCAGGGAGCTCAGGGCCACCTGGAGATGAGGTGAGATGACATGGCATATGAGGGGATGGGATGAGCCTCATGGACACTGGACACTGGGGCTTGTGGTCATTCTCGACTTGTCCTCCCCCAGGGTGATCCAGGAGAGCCTGGTCCCCCCGGAGAGAAAGGAGAGGCCGGTGACGAGGTAAACACCCCATCCTTGTCCACCCCCACTTACAGGCTGAGTACAGGCTGGTGCACAGACTAACATGTGCTGTTTCTCCTTGCCCTAGGGGAATGCTGGCCCAGATGGTGCCCCTGGAGAGAGGGTGAGTCAGCTGAATGGTACCGCACTACTGTCCTCACCATCAACAGGAAAGACTTGTGCAGCCTGACCACTGTTGGTCCTTAGCACTTCTGTCTGCAGGCCTTGGCTAGGCGGGAAGCCAGACCCTAGCCATTCTAGATTTCACCTTGTGTGCTGGGCCTTGGGTCACTTGGCAGTCTATGGAAGTAGGTGACCTGAAGAACACAGAGGACTACCTCTGGAATGATCTGGCAACAGAGACAACTGGGGAAATGATTGGGCCTGGCCCTTCAAGCTCCCACCCTTCCCAGCTTTGGATCTCAGGTAGCCTCATGTCTGCTTCTCTCCACACAGGGCGGCCCTGGTGAAAGAGGACCTCGGGGGACCCCTGGTGTGAGGGGCCCAAGGGGAGACCCGGTGAGTCATGCCTTGGGGCTATCTAGGGGACACACTGAGGCTGGAGTTGAACATAGATTTACAGAGCCAGCCATGGCAGCCTCATTGGTGTCTAGACGTCAGCCCTCCAGCCTTCCTATGGAGGGCTGGAACTGCCCAGGGCTCTGGACATCCAAGGTAGGGCATCAGTCCATATCCCATCAGAGGCTTGCTCATTGGTGGGCCCAACCAGAGGAGGAGAATCTAGAGGCAGCCTTGGTCTACAGTTTTGAGTTCAGCAGGCTCTTTCAATCCTCACCAGAGAGCACTCAATTGCTGGCCACCGAGATAGCCTGCTACTCTTAGAGCACATTGCTGGTGGCCATGTGGCCTCTACCTTTGCACTTATGGGCTCATTTCTCCCCAGGGTGAAGCTGGACCACAAGGTGACCAAGGAAGAGAAGGCCCTGTCGGCATCCCTGGAGATTCGGTAGGAAGCCTAATGTATTGCAGGGAACCGTGAGGCCTTGCAGCTTGTAGGCTCACACATCACTCAGTACTAAGCTAAGTGCTTCATTTGGGTCTTCTGAAAGAGGTGCTCCTGGTGGGTCAGCATGGGGGACCTCCTAGAGACGTGTGTTCCTGCCAACACCTAATGTCCACGCTCAGAGCTAGCCTGGGTTCGGCTGGGTATGGATGTGTGTCAGTGCTCAACACGAGGCCAAGGGATGTCCTGGAGGCTGTGGGACATGGTTGCTTGTAGACACCATACCACCCTAGATCTCTGGCCTTGAGCTGTTATGTTTATAGGTCCTGGTAGTGTGGGAATGAGGGGTAATAGAGACCGGGCCACACAGGGAGGGAGACTTTGGCCATGAGACCAGAAGTGAGTCCCTAGGCTGTGGGGTGGATGGAGATGAGCTCTTTGAGTCCTTGAGAGACATGAGTATGAGACTGGATAGAGGTGAGTTTGGGAGAATTAACACACAAGAGGTTCCATAATCTAAGGGTGTGGGTAAGATCTTTCAGAGCTCATGTTCAGGGAGCCAGGGCTGGTACAGCCAGGCTCAACCCAGAGACACTGGGGCTTCATGGCCCCAGACCAGGTACGGTCTCCAGAGCCATCAGGAGGGAACTAGGTAGATAGGTCAGACATCATGCCTGAGTCTGTATGTCATTGTGTCCTTGTTTGTGTCCATATGGTCAGAAGTCTGGTAAGGAAGGGGCTGAAGACTTGGTGAGAGAGACTACTTATGGAGGTACTGCCAGGGGTAGACATCCCTCCCAGTACAGCCATTGAGGGCTCATGAACAAAAGGGAGACAGCCACATAGCCTGGGACCTAAAGAGAAGGCGCCAGCATGGATAGTGGAGAGGAGGGACCTGCAGGGAACCCACCCTGACCACACCCCATGCTGGCCACTGGCCCCACCTGTCATGAGGCCCCGAGGGTCCTCCACCCCTGTGTCCAGGGCCCTAGATGACAGTGGTGGAGCCCACTTTCTCCATATGAGATAGAACCCCATGGTCTGGGACTCTCAGTTCTCAGGGAAGGAAGACAAGTGTGGCCTGGGGACAGTGAGCTGAGCTCTCATGGTTCTTAATCCCCCAGGGTGAGGCTGGCCCCATTGGACCTAAAGGATACCGAGGTGATGAGGGTCCTCCAGGCCCTGAGGTGAGTACATGCCCACTTCACTGCTATTCACCTAGGAGGCCAGCCCTGAGTGTCACCCTGAGGATGACCCTAGTCCTGTAGCATCTCCCATACCCCCATCCCATCTTTCTGAACCTGGTCTTCCCTCTCTTGCCCTGGGAGAGACTGGGTCCCCAGGGATATAGTGTGCCACAAACTCACATTGTCTATGACCTGGCTGTTACCTGTTCCTCTCCTTTAGGGTCTCAGAGGAGCTCCAGGACCCGCTGGACCCCCTGGAGACCCGGGACTGATGGGTGAAAGGGTGAGCATTTGGGAGGACAGTCCTACTGAGCTACTGCTAGGTCACCAGAGACTCAGCAGCTGGGATTTGCCTTACTTGGCCCCTTGGGGAGGTGCTGGGAGGCATCCACAGTCAGCTCTCCAGGAGGAGGATGCCTCAGGCAAGACCCTCTTGCTTAAAAGCTCAATCCAGGGCAGATCTGGGGAGGGTTTTTTTTTCCCTGGCTGGGGACACAGCTGTCCTGGACTTCCCCCAGGCATCTAGCCGCCATCTCACATGATCACAGCAGCTCTATCCATTCTCAGGGTGAAGATGGTCCACCAGGAAACGGCACAGAAGGTTTCCCCGGCTTTCCTGTGAGTGTTATAGGTCTCCCTACGTACCTAATGAGACCCACTTGGTATCCCTCTGGCCACCCAGGCACCTGGCTGGATGAGATAGATCAGAGCCATCAGCTAGTCCAGGCATTTGGGCCTGAGCCTGGGCCTGGGCCAGCCCTGGGCCCATCCACCTGTGGTTCTCACTTGGCTGTCGTCTGTGAGGCTCCCCCTCCCCCATCCTGGTTAACTATCCTATCTTCCTTCACAGGGATATCCAGGCAACAGAGGCCCCCCTGGTTTAAACGTGAGTATCCCCACAATGCCTCTGTCAGGCCATAGATGTGTGTTCACATTGCACACATGCACCTGCATGGGCTTGCACAATCAACACACTGTGAGCACTTTCCCACATGACATCAGGCAGCATGCACACGCACTTATAAGTGACTCTGGGGTTAACATCACTGACTACTTCAAGGACACTCCCTCCATGTCTCACATTCCTCTTCTCTGCCTTCTCTACATCCCAGATCCCACTAACCCATGTGTTTTGTCCCCTGCAGGGCACAAAGGGCTACCCCGGCCTCAAGGGGGATGAGGGTGAAGTTGGAGACCCAGGAGACGATGTAAGTGGGGTGAGGGGCAGTCTTTCAAGAGTGTGAACCCTGCAGGCTTTGCTCACTGGAACAGAGGAGCAGGGGAGGCTGGAGATGTACTCTGAGGAGCCGGAGCAGCTGGGCCAGAGTGAGGGCAACTGGCACCCACAGCTACTCCTGCTGACCCCATGCCATTTCCTTCCAGAACAACGACGTTTCACCCCGTGGGGCCAAAGGGGCAAAAGGGTACCGAGGCCCAGAAGGACCCCAGGTAGGTGATGTGGCTGCAGGGGTTATGGGTGGATGTGAGACAGGGCCATATACAGCGATTAGAGGTGGAAGCCAAAAGACTCATGGGACCAGACTTGCCCCAAGGGCAACTGGAGCTGCTGAGGTCCCTAGAAGACATATAGTTTAGGAATCCTTGGGCACAAACTCCTCATTTAGAGTTGTTGTCTGCTCTTGCTCTGACAGGGACCTCCAGGACATGTGGGACCACCTGGGCCAGATGTAAGTAGGATGTCTGCAAATGAGATCTAGGGACTGCCCACTATGGCCATGAATCTTGATGGGGGCATTAGTGAAACCTGGAGCTCCCAAACACTGTTCACAGATGGGGGCATCTGGGACAGGAGGCCTGAAGCCTTGCACTCAGACCGCAGGGATGTGTGACTACCACGGGACATGGGATGTCTATAGGGGACATGGGATAGCCGTGGGAGACATACAGCCATGGGGGACACATGACAGCTATGTGTTGGTAACTGCACCATATCTTACATTCTTCGGGGGTTAATCCAGGAACACTCTAGTCTGTGAGAAGTCCCTGCACAGATCCAACCCCCAGGGGGTTCTCAGGGACCATCAGGGATATCTCAGCCTAAGCCACATTAATATTCTCATCTCTCTCCCCAGGAGTGCGAGATTTTGGATATCATCATGAAAATGTGCTGTGAGTATCTGGACCCTAGGGTGACTTTCTTAATGAGCCAGCAAGTAGTTCCTGACAGTCACGGGGCCCAGCATTCTGCTCCAGAAGGGTCTCCGAGAGTGGGAGGCATAGCCAGGCAGGGCCTAGGCACTACTGAGATTGGCAGGTCCCCTACATGGGAGAACCAGCGCTGGGCTCCACATGCTCTGAGATTTCAGGGACCCTAACATGCTGAGGGCCTGGCCAGAGCTATGTGAAGCTAGGCAGAACAGGACAGGGCACTTTGTAATGTGGAGCTGTTCTATTTAGTGCTCTTTCTCCTTTCTCCTCAGCCTGCTGTGGTGAGTGCTACCTCTTCACTCCTGGGAATTCCTGTGCAGTGTTAAGTGGACCCGTACCAAAGAAGCAGCCATGCATTCATCCACCTTGCTCTTTCACCCATATGCCTTACCAGTGAGCAGTACCCTGGGGTCTTGCAGGCCCAGGACACTGCTATTTCCTGTCCTTTCTCCCTAACATTTTGAGTAACCATCAACAGGCTGGAGCAGGAACCCAACCTCCAGGCCTGTCTTATTCACTCTTCCGCAGGATGAGAGTGAGGATGAAGGGCAAGGGTAGCAACTGTTGAGTCTGGTCAATGAAGGCCAACTTGGCAAGCCTAGCTCCCAAGGAGACAGGGGAGAAGATTCATAATCCACAATGTGGGGTGGGACCACGGGGTACTGAGAGAAGCCTGTAGAAGGGCATTAAGGGCTGTCCCATCCCACCTCCTAGAGTGCACATGCGGCCCCATTGACATCCTCTTCGTGCTGGACAGCTCTGAGAGCATTGGCCTACAGAACTTTGAGATTGCCAAGGACTTCATCATCAAGGTCATTGACCGGCTGAGCAAGGATGAGCTGGTCAAGGTGAGTACAAGTCAACCTAGGTTCACAGCCAACAGAGAGCTGAACCCCTCCACCTTGGCTTCCTGGCTCATCACTGTATACAATGATTTATATATTCATTGAGCTGGTCGGAGCCTGCAACAAAGCCAAACACACCTTTAATGTCCATGGAAGCTATATGTATGCATTTCCACCATGCGGCACAGAGAATCTTGACAGTGGGTCCAGGGCTCATCCTTTAATGACGGAACCTGGGAGGGCTATGTACAGAGCCTTGGGGACCTGTGGGAGTAGTTACAGAAGGCCCTGTGTGAATGAGCATGCAGGGGTCTCAGGCCTCAGGGCAGAGGCCCTTGGCAGGCTGGGATTCTAGGCCATAGGGGTGTTAGACTGCAGATTGGATGGTATCTTTCCTACAGTTTGAGCCAGGGCAGTCACATGCAGGCGTGGTACAGTACAGCCATAACCAGATGCAAGAGCACGTGGACATGCGGAGCCCCAACATCCGCAACGCCCAGGACTTCAAAGAGTGAGAGGATTCCCCAGATCACTGCCCCATCCCTGGTCCTATAGTGGGCCTGGCCCAACCAGGAGCCTGACTCTGGCTTTGACCCTGGCCTATCTGTCTTCTTGTGCAGAGCCGTGAAGAAGCTGCAGTGGATGGCTGGCGGCACATTCACAGGAGAAGCGCTGCAGTACACCCGGGACCGGCTGCTTCCACCCACCCAGAACAACCGAATCGCTCTGGTCATCACAGATGGGCGCTCTGACACTCAACGGGACACAACACCCCTCAGTGTGCTTTGTGGCCCAGACATTCAGGTGGGCGGCTGCACAACCCCACAGTGACTGAACAGGGCCTCCTGAAAACATGGGGACTGTTCTCCAGGGAAGAAGTACAGAGTCAGGCTGACCCATGCGACCCGTCCTCTGCAGGTAGTTTCCGTGGGCATCAAGGATGTGTTTGGCTTTGTCGCGGGCTCCGACCAACTCAACGTCATTTCCTGCCAAGGTCTATTGTCACAAGGCCGGCCAGGTATCTCCCTGGTGAAGGAGAACTATGCAGAGCTTCTAGACGACGGCTTTCTGAAGAACATCACGGCCCAGATCTGCATAGGTGCGTGCTGGGGATCAAAGGGCTGGGTGGGCAGTGCCAGGGCCTGTTTTAGACATGTCCCCTCAGCTTTCTGGGACTGTTTGGGCTAGGAACAGCCCTCAGAGTGCACCTGACACTGTCACCTCAAGAAAGACTGTGACTAGGCTGTGTGGCACTGTCCAGGGCGACCCCTGGCCCAGCAGAACAACTTGAGGGCAGGTGTTCTTGTGCCCACATGCATGGGCCAAGGTCTCCACCCCAACACCAGGGGTACATTGCATGTCAACCTTGTGTCGGTCTGACTCCATGATGTGGACAACTTGGTGAAGGGATGCCGTTTGTGCCGGATGCATGATGGGTAGTTGGTCAGCCACATGGTACAGGGCCTGACCTTCAAACCATCTCTCCTCCTCTGAGACTCAGAGTAGGCATGGTGCAGAGGGTCACGGAGGCATGGCATTCACGTCACCCGATTTCTCTTTCCAGATAAGAAGTGTCCGGATTATACCTGCCCAAGTGAGTGCAAGGATGGGGAAAGGCAGGGTGGGAAAGGCCCCACAGTGCTCTGGGTTCTCTCCTTTGGGGCTTGGCAGCTCTGAGAATCTGGGTGCTCTCTAGCCAGCCCTTTTCAGTTCATCCAATCTCAGGCCACTATTCTCTACCCCACAGTCACATTCTCCTCCCCGGCTGACATCACCATCTTGCTAGATGGCTCAGCCAGTGTCGGCAGCCACAACTTCGAAACCACCAAGGTCTTCGCCAAGCGCCTCGCTGAGCGCTTCCTGTCAGCAAGCAGGACAGATCCCTCCCAGGATGTGAGGGTAGCTGTGGTACAGTATAGTGGCGCAGGCCAGCAACAGCCAGGGCGGGCAGCTCTTCAGTTCTTGCAGAACTACACAGTGCTGGCCAGCTCTGTGGACAGCATGGATTTCATCAATGACGCCACAGACGTCAATGATGCCCTGAGCTATGTAACTCGTTTCTACCGGGAAGCCTCATCGGGTGCCACCAAGAAGAGAGTCCTCTTGTTTTCAGATGGCAACTCACAGGGGGCCACAGCGGAGGCCATTGAAAAGGCTGTGCAGGAGGCCCAGCGTGCAGGCATTGAGATCTTTGTGGTGGTGGTGGGACCCCAGGTGAATGAGCCCCACATCCGTGTGCTCGTCACTGGCAAGACCGCGGAGTATGATGTGGCCTTTGGTGAGCGCCACCTATTCCGTGTACCAAACTACCAGGCCCTGCTTCGTGGCGTATTCTACCAGACTGTCTCCAGGAAGGTGGCACTGGGCTAGAGTGCCACACACAATGGCTGTGCACATGGGGACACACTCTGACCGGCCTTCCTGCCCTTCCCACCACTGACCAAACAGGAGTAGGAAATGTGACCCAAATCTTCCTGACCAACTGGTCAGTTCCACTGTCTGAGAGGGAAAGCTGAGATGCACACTGTTGGCTTTGTATAATGTCCTCTGTGGCTCACCCGAGCTCCTATCTGTATCCCTCCCTCGATTTGTCCTTGCTGACCTCCCTCTGCATCTGGGCTGCACCCAGCCATCTCATCTTCCTCCTCGCTGCCCCTAACGATTTCCACACCATCCCTGCAGCTTCTGTCTGTGTCGAGTCTTCCACACTCAAAGGGAAGCAAACCCTCACATGAGCCCAGCTTGCTGGGTTACGGCTTTTAGGAAAACTGAGATCAAGAGCATTTTCAAACACAAACGTGGAGGAGACCGCTCCTCCTCCTCCTCAGGTGCTTGTCAGTGACCGACGTGGACCTTGGTCCTGGCCCTAAAGAGCGGCTCAACATGAGCAGCCAGAGATGATGGCTCCCGCCTCTTGTCCTTGCGCTCTGAGAGCAAAGGTGCTACCTGCAAGGACTTCCTATGCAGAGAGGCTTAGCCTGGACAGCTCACACTCGAGTGTTCTGTCAGAACCAGTCCAGAGCTCCTGTTCCTCAAACTGGTGACTTGTCCTCCCTTTTGAAGACTTCCTTAGTTAGTTTTGTCATGGTCCCCCATGCTCCCCTAATCTGGCCCAAGCCAGCTATCTCTGCTAATAAAGGTTTCCATTTTTCTCGGGGCCTCTTACCTTTATCCACACACACACTACCCAACACTCCTGGAAAGAGAAGCCAATGCCAGACAGACCACAGGGCTGAGGAGAAGCTGCCCTGGCCCATGGACACAGCCCGTTTGTTTCTGAGAGGAAAAACCCAGGGGCACAAAGGCCTTCCCACATCAGGGAGCTGGGATGCTAAGGGACATGTCACCCTGCAGTGCACACTCAAAGACACAGGGCCTGATGGGCTTGTCCAAACAGATAACTCCAGACCATCTAGTCCCAACCAGATCACCCCAGTTCTGACAAAACTCAACCAAATGAAATCATATCCAACCAGAATAAACAAGACCAAATGATATCCAGTGAGATTACACCAGATCTAACCAAATCTAATCTGATTAGACATGTCTAATGAGATCCAACATGATACACTGGACCCAAACACATATAAATCTGATATAAATCAGATCCAACTAGATACTCTAGGACAAACTGCACTTAGCCAGATTAAATCAGATCTAACTAGATTAAACTGGAACAAATCAGATCTAACCAGATTAAACTGAAACAAATCAGATCTAACCAGATTAAACTGGACCAAACCAGACCCAACCAGAATATACCAGCTCCAGATTACACAAATCGTTTAGACCAAACCAGATCCAACCAGATTAAACAAGACCAAACCAGATAATAACAGATCAACTCAGATCCTAACAGATTATACCAGAACCAACTAGATCCAACCATATCACACTAGACCAATTCATGTCCAAACAGCTTTTAAACCAGCTCCAACCAGGTTAACCAGATCTAACCAGATGAAGACCCAATAGACAAGTAACTACTAATTCTGCTTCTAAGATCACTCTCCAGAAATCTGTAAGGGAAGCTGAAGAAGATGCCTGGATCGGTTGCTAGCTCCTCAGAATGAGGTGGGAGTCTGCCATGGCGCTGGCTGTGGCTATGGCCAGGAGATGGCCTGTGGCTTCTGAAATGGCACCCGGCAGGGTGGGGGCTGCAAATGCAAATCTGGCCAAGTGGTGAAGGATGAGTGCAGCCGTTAGATCCCCCACTGCCGTGTGTGTTCTCCATTCTTGGGGAGTTGGGAGGACAGGAAGTGGAATGGCTGGCCTGGGAGGCAGTGGTGTGTGGGTAGGGTGTGGGGACATCCACACTGGAGTGCTCCACACACTTTATGTGGGCCATAAAACCCACAACAGAAAAACAAACAAACAAACAAACAAAAAAACACTAGACCAGTGGTCCTCAACCTGTGGGTTGCGACCCCTTTGAGGGGTTGACGTCCCTTTCACAGGGGTTGCCCAAGACCATCAGAAAACACAGATATTTGTATTACAATTCATAACAGTAGCAAAATTATAGTTATGACGTAGCAACAGAAATCATTTTACGGTTGGAGGTCACAATGTGAAGAACTGTATTAAAGGGTCGCAGCATCAGGAAGGTGGAGGATCATCACACTAGACCTTTTCTGCTGATGGAGGGTAAGTATCCAAGCAGAATTGGAAAGAGAAAAGACTAGAGAAAGTCAAGGACAGGCACACAGTGAGGAACCCAGAGGGGCTGCTAGCCTTGGCCACCTGTCTCCATTCAGGCATCTGACTCTTTCCTCAGTTTCCCCACCACAAACTAGCTTAGGAACACATGACACTCGGCCACCTGGAGGAGCCGATCACATCCTTCATCCCTATGCCCAGGAGCTAGGAGGAAGACCAAAGGCTGGATTGGGGCAGGGCAAGGAGCCTGAGCCGGGAGGGAGCAGGGAAGGTATTTTCTGTGTACTCCCTTCCCTATTGCCCAGACCCCCTGGTCACTCCAGGTCTGCATCCCAGATCCAGGTAGGCCTTGACAGTCACCCCAAGGTCCCCCACCCCAGATGCTTACTGTGGTCACCAGTGACTCCAGGCGGGAGGGACTACTGGGCCTAGTTGTCACAGATGCTTGTTGGAGCCCAGTAGAAACCGCTACTCTCAGAGTTAGAATCAACTCCAGGCTGAGAAACTGAGATACAGTGGGGGAGCTCGCCATTGTCACAAGAAGCCAGTGGTTGCTGCCACATCATCTACTAACTATTCCTAAGCAGGACCCTTGGCCATTTCTGCCCAAACCTGAGCCCCCCGAATCTCTATCCCTTCTCCTTTATCCCTTTGAACCTCCTACCTCTTTCCTGGATTTTTCTCGGCCATGAATAACAACAGGAGGCCAGAGAGCGACAAGTAGCTTCTCAGAGTCTGGCTGTGCCCTGCCTCCCACAGAGTGAGTCTTTAGTCAGTCCTTCTGCACATGTAGGCCAGCACAAGGTGCCCACCGTAGAGGCTGCAGGTTGGTGGAGGACTGAGCCCTGCTGCCCATGCCCCATTCTGCTGGGATTGCATCAGCTGTCCTTCCAAGAGAGCTCCAACAGCTGGAGGTCTGGCCGTCTCCACATCCTCCTCTCCCGTCCCTTGCCTCTCTCAATGCATAGTTCCCTGGACAAGGGTCTCTGATGCTGTCAGGTGTCACTCAAGCCAGCTCAAAATTCCCCCGGACAGTGGGAACCAGATACATGGGTTTCCCCCTAAGACGATAATGGGTCTTTAACTCCTGGAAGGCTGACAGGGAATCCACGGGGCTGTGTACAGGCCACACTGCCCGCCTAAGTCCATGAGCTGGGGATCCCAGCAGGTCTCCTATCGTTGTCTCTTCCTTTTTCTGGCTTACATGGAAAAGTCAGGGTTGGTGAGAAATCTGGCATGTCACTTGTCAGAAGCTTCTACCACGATCACCAGAGTTGAGGAGGCAACACCTAGACCTGGTTCTCCTTATAGGAGTATGGAGCTACTATTCCCTCCTAATCACAGGAGGTGGCCCATGAGGTTATCTAAGGGACTGTGCATCCTAGCAGACTGTCAGGGTCTCTAGCCTGCTTCTGGGCTCAGATCACTGGGATCTGCCAGTTGTGGGGACATGGGGTCCACGTAGTCTACCTCTGTTACCTGATCCCATAATTTGACTCTCCCATATCCAACAAGAATGGGGAATTAAAGTCTCTGGCCTCCCCTTCAGCTCTTCTCAAGCAGAAACTGCAGTTTTGAGGGCTGTCTGGTTCCCGAGCTGGTTCTGGAGTTTGCAGACAATGGGTAGTTTGCAACCTCAGGCTGGGAAGAGCTATCCAGAGCAAGAGGGAGGCAACAGAGAAAACTGCAGGCAGGATCACAGCGGAGACAGCGTGAGGACAGCAAGTGTCAGTCCCCCCGGACATCAAGGAAAGGAAAACCAAAGCATAAACCTGCCCATGGGTTGTGATGAGCAAGCCTGGCGTCAAGAAGCTGTGGGGAGAAGCTGGTTGTAACTACTGTACATTCCTGAGGGCGATGTGATGTCAAATAGTGATACAGTTTCAAAAGCGTACGAGGACCTTTCTTGACTCAGTTTTATTTGACCAAGAGACTTGAGATGCTGGACACTCAATGGCCATTAGACATCAGCTTTTAAGACCACATGTGGTGTATGCCTTTAACCCTAGCACTTGAGAGGCTGGAGGATCTTGGGAGTTCAAGGTCAGCCTGGTCTACATACAGAGACCCAGGCCAGCCAGAGCTATATAGTGTGATAGTTTGAATGAGATGGCCCCCATAGGCTCGTATGTTTGAATACTTGGTCCTTGGTTGGTGGAACTGTTTGGGAAGAATTAGGGGATGTGGCCTTGTTGGAGGAAGTGTGTCACTAGAGGCAGGCTTCGAGGCTTCAAATGTCTCTTGCTGTCTTCAGTGCCCTCTCTGCCTCCTGCTTGTGGTTTTGAGATGTAATCACTCAGCTGGTCCTGGAGCCACGCCGTCCCTCCACCATCATGGACTCTAACCCTATGAAACTCGAAGCCCAGTGAAATACTTTCTTTTATAAGTTGCCTTGGTCATGATGTTTTATCACGGCCATGGAAAGTAACTAATACACATAGCGAGACCCTGTCTCCAAAATCAAAACAAAAGATAGGCATTGTCTCGAGCCAGTGGAGATGAAAGATGTGGACACTTGTGGGCAGAGTGAAGACGGAAGAAAATTTCATTGGTAGAAGTGAAAGAAACTATGCACTTTTACTCTCCCTCACATCTATTCCACAAAAAGAGACCCTTAGTTTGGAAAAAGTGGGAGGAAAAAAGATGATGATTTTTTTTTTTGTCTAGGTGTTTTTATAAGACTTGTAGCAAAAACTGGACATTAGTTGGTCAATCAGCAGGCACCTCCCTTTTTTGCATGTTTTTCTGGTCCAACCAGGGAAATGATTGCATGCTGTTCACACACTGTCCACCCACTTCCAGGGTGGCCATGTTTTGAAGCCCCATCTTTGACCTGCGTTGCTAACTGTTGACCATCACTCATCTGCTAGCCATTCGCCTCGGTCAATGTTGAGCTTGTGGGTATCTTCCCAACTGTTAATCACACTATACTGTTTGTTCTCACAGCTCGTAGATTCTCTACTGCAGCTACAAAGATAGAGTCGGAATTTTCCTCCTCAGTTACCTCATATTCAATTCCTCCATGGGACAATCTAAGGGTCTCTTTTTGTGGAATAGATCTGAGGGAGAATTAGAAGGACGTAGGTAGACAGGCAAGCAAGAGCGGCCTCCCTAAAATGGCAGCTTCTCGGTTCCAGAAAGCCTTAAAAGAAGGGATGATGGGAAATCATGGGGCTAGTATCTAAATGGGACTGATAGGGTACAGGGGAGGACCTAGGGACCTTATATAACACTCACCCCAGAGTCTGTTCAGTGGACTTCCAGCTCTGGAACCCCACCTATCCCAAAGGGAGCTGCTTACATGCTTCAGTAAAGGTGTTACTTCTCTACATCTTGGTCTCTTGTCTTTCTCAGACACTCAATTCTTTGTCTGTCCCACGGAACAAGCTTGGTGATCCCTCAGATGCCCTCCAGCACTCACATTACAGGGGGAGGTTTTTTTAGAAACACTCCTGACTTACATGTAGTCTGCTATGATTAGCTGCACTAGCAGCAAGAATACGTGAAAATGTTACTGAATTAATATGCTTTCCCAGCGAGACATCACTCTGTGCATGTAGAGGTTAATGAAGGGGGAAACTCTTTTAATTATAGCACGTCACAGGTTCTGGCTCACGCACAAAAGGAACCAGCCTCTTACAGAAATGTTATCAGTTTATATAGGCCTTAGGCTTATATATTTCACATATGATGTCATCCTTAAATCTCTTTGAGGTCCGGCCCCAGGTCACACTTTGAACAATTTAAACAGACGGGAGACTGCAAGTCTGGCTGCTGGGGCAGATGGGAGGTTTATACAGCAAAGGCATTGCCAGAATTCTTTCTTGAGTACACCAGTGTGGTTATTTTGGAATAGTTGTCACCCGGATCATCTTGCCCACCTGGCAGAATGATGCTTTTTCTGAGAAGTGATGATAGTCTCACCCCATGCTGCTCCCTGGAGCTGCTCATTAGAGGCACGTCCTTTGATATGGGGATGGGCCCCACAGCTGGCTGTAAGTCGGGGGTGTCTCCTTTTGTTATGGGAATGGAGCCTAATTGGAGGTCAATCTTGGTGAATAAACATGAGCAGAAATGCGTTCTCAGCAACCCTAGTCTTCAATTACGGTAGAAGATGGTCTTCTCAGTTTCCAGCCGGCCTGATTAGCACACTCCTATCTCCAGAGATAGTAGAGGCAGACCTCCATTAGCTAAACTCTACTTTGTGTGCCTTAAGATTGCTTAAGCAAGTTTATTAGTAAATCCCTTCAACTTTATTCCTTCAAGTTTCTTCTGCATCAGAAAGACTACAGTGGTCTCTGTATATTCCCCAGGGAGTCCCCGTGGAAGCCAGCCGCCTGGCCTGTCCATACTGGCCTTGCCTCTTAGAGGCCCCATCTGCCTCCTAGAAAGTCAGTTTGGCTTGTTAACACCCAGCTACAAGCTCTTGTTTTTCATCCTGACCTGGCCTCACTGTTTTAGCCCTAATATTTCTTTAACTAGAATCTGTTTTCACTGGACTATTTTGGAGCAATTTGGAGGTTTTGTTTTGTTTTGTTTTTTTAATCATAGACCCTTCTCCTTTACTATGAGCTAGCTCTTACCTCAGTGGGATACATATTTTGGAAAATGGCTTCTGAAAGTGTTCAGCAGAAGCTTGCTTCCCTCAGGTATTTTTTTCTTCCAAGAAAATAAAAATATTGGTCTAAGCCAAGTCCTGCTTGGAGAAGCTTGCAGCAGCTTCACCTGTGAAACCCGAGACCTGGAAGGAGGTCCACGTGCCTTCTGTGTGTTCAAGACAAGCCACCATGCCAGGGACATGCCACTTAGCAACAAGAGGAGCAGGACCTGCCGCCTGTGATGGCAGAGAGCTGGAAATCTGAATGTCAAGTGGCAGGCACCGGGCAGCAGAGCACTCACACTGTCCCCCCTAAGATGCAGCTCCCAGAGCTGGTCTAACAGCATCAGAAGCCCTCACTGCCTGGCATGTTGGAGGGTCCCCAGGAAGAGGGCGGTTTCTTCCGGGGTGACACAAACATCCCTGGCTTGTCAAGATTAATCTGACTATACACATTAAACAGACTCATGACTTCATTACATGCAGGTTTTGTCTCGACAAGGTTGAGGCAGGTGGTACACCCGAGGGACATGGCAACAGCCACTGAGCAGAGCCACCTGGGGTCAGGAAACAGCACATGCTGACAGCCAACAGCAGCCCCTCCGTGAGCTTGGGCAGGAGTGTAACTGACTGCAGGGGCCCTGGTTCTACCCACGTCTGGCCCTGGAGACAGACAGGAGGGTTTTTCTCTTGCAGGACACACAGAGTGGACATGACAGCTAGCCACAACAAAATATCACTAAGTAGTTTAGTCCAGACCACCCTCCCCCCCCACACACACCGCAAAGCAAAACCAGGACACATAATACAAGTAAAATCATCACATGTGATACACACAAATCCTAAAAAGGGATCCGGGTGAGGAGAAGCAGAGGTGGGTGGTAAGGGCCTGCAGCATCTCAGGACGAAATATGGGCAAACATGGCTGAAGAGGCAGGGACCCATAACTTACAGGAAGTCTAGGCAGTGTAGTAGAATGTTTTAAGGTGTGTTACTTTTGTTTATGTTGCATTTGTTGTTTAACTCTGGGAACCTGTGTTGCTTTGCCTGTGTAAAACACCTGATGGTCTAATAAAGAACTGGCCAATAGCAAGGCAGGAGAAAGGATAGGCGGGGCTGGCAGGCAAAGGGAATATATAGAAGAAGAAAACTGGGAGGGGATCTAAGATCTAGGAGCCAGAGAAGGAGGAGGACTCTAGGGGCCACTCACCCAGCTACACAGCAAGCCATGGAGTAAGAGTAAGATTTACAGACGTTAGAGAACAGAAAAAGCCCAGAGGTAAATGGTAGATGGGGATAATTTAAGATAAGGAAAGCTGGCTAGAAACTAAGCCAAGCTAAAGCCAGGTATGTATAAGAATAAGCCTCCGTGTGTGATTTATTTGGGAGCTGGGTGGCGCCCCCCAAAAAAAGACCCAAAACAACCAACAATAAGGCAGACTCACTCAGTAGAAACCTAACTGCTCCTCACACCCCAAGTTCCATGTTACCACCCTTCAGGGGCTTCCAAACAAAAAGATCTCATTACCACCCCACACAGAGGAAATTCATCCACAGACAAATAGCCAGGCTGGCATCCTGTGGGCACAGTGTGGCATTCCCACCAAAGCCAGAGATTAGAGCAGGTGCCCACTCAACATCCTTTGAGAGGCATGCTGGAGTGCTTAGGCATGTGGGGACCAGAGAGGAAGAAGCAGGCTGTCTCCACTGTAAACCATGGCTCTTATAAACACAAGGCAAAGGAAGAAGAATTATGAGAACCCAAAACATCAAACTGATGGGAATCCATAGTCCTCAGACAACAGACAAACAGCAGTGAAGGCTACAGAAGTCTCCAGACATGTTTACTCTAAAACCCATATGAAAAAATAAGCAGGAAGAGTCTGGAGAACCCTGGAAACAATTAGGCAATGGCAGGGGTGTGGGGCTGTCTCCAGCAGATGTTAAAAATACTCTCAAGTGTCCACAGCTAACAGTGCAGTGCTGGTGTAAAAAGAAGCCAGAGGCAGAAAGGGCCAGATCAACCACATACTCACGGCAGGGAGAGGGTTTATGTAGGAGCAGACGGTGCTTTTAATCAGAGCCACATGAGCTTCTCCGTGGTCCTCGTGTGTCACATGAGACACTGTAGGGCAAGTTCCAAGTGGATCAAAGACCAGAAATAAACTATAGGTCATACAAGTATGAGAATAGCTTGGGAATTGCTTCCTAACCTGGGTACAGAAAACCCTTCCCAATACTGTGTAAGATTCTCTATGACTAGAGGAAATGTGAGGATAGTGAGTTAGGAACCCTGGCAAGCTGTCACACAGACTTGTCCATTTCATATGAAGAGTCTTCAGAACCATGAAGAAAAAAATAAAGAGTACAGCAAGTCATGAATGGACCTGTCAGGACAATGGCTGCCAGGACCCTTGACGCACAAGCAAATGCCAGTGCCGTTGCTTGGACTTGGATAGATGCAAACTCATTCTCATCCATTGGGTTCATGGGAGCCCCAACAGTCCATATTGCTGTGAGGATTTGGGGAGCCTGGCTGGGTACCGTCAGCCACTAAAAATTGACAAGACCTGGCAAGGGGCACTGCTTGTCCCAACAAACTGTTTCCCTTGTGGGAATTGTAAACAGAATGTAATACCTTTTCTATGAAAAAGGTTAAATAAGACAAAATGCCACCTAAAAAATTCTCAAGAAGTTGCCTTGTAGAAATTCAAATCCCTCCAGGGTTTCCTGAAATCAGGATATAGGCTTAACATTGAAACTAGGTGCTCAAAGTTGTATTCTGGTCATCAAGTGTGGTGCTCTGAATTAGCCAACAGTGTAAGACCATCAGGCAGAATGAGGCACAGGACCCCTTTGTGAGAGCAAAGTCACAGCAGGGCCCCTGGTGGCTCTTCTTGCTTACCTGTCTGTCTAATGAAGCCACATAGCCTTTAGTAGAAGGCAAACTGTTTGCCTTGCTCAAATGGTTTGAATTGTATGGTAATTTTCTTATGACCCCAGACCCATCTCTTTTTTTCCATTGAAAATACTTTTTCCATATAATATATTCTGATGACAGCTTCTCCTCTCCTGTCCAACTCTATGCCTTCTTTCTTTCCTTCTCTAGAAAACAAAGCAGAATAAGACAAAGAAAATAGATAGAGAAAAATAAACAAAAAAGCATGTGAAACACACACACATACACATACACACACAGAAACACACACTCTCACACAAAACCCATAAAAACACAAAATTGGAAAACACAACCATTAAGCAAAAGACAAGTAAGGTTAAAAAAATTGCCAAACAATGCATTGTAATACAAAACATCTCCAAAAATACAACTAAGTTCATTTTGTGTAAAAAGTTGTCTGTCTTTGTTAGGGTTTCAATTGCTGGCAATAAAACACCCTGAACACAACAAGCAACTTGGTGAGGAAAGGATTAATTTTGCTTACTCTTCCACACCACAGTCTGTCATTGATGGAAATCAAGCAGGGTAGGAACCTGGATACAGGAGCTGATGCAGAGGCCACAGAGGAGTACTGCTTACTGAATTGCTCCTCATAGCTTGCTCAGCCTGCCTTCTTACAGCATCCAGGACCACCACTCCAGGGATGGCACTGCCCACAGTGAGCTTGGCCCTCCCACATCAATAATCAACCAAGAAAATATAACACAGGTTTACCTACAGGCAAATCTGGTGTGGACATTTTCTCCATTGAGGTTCCCGCTTCCAAAATGACTCTAACTTGTGTCAAATTAACATAAAACTAGCCAGCACAACTGACCTCTTGTCAACCTGACATATACACACATCATATTCAACCACAACCTTTCCTTTTTTGTTTATCCCCAAGATCCCATGTTAATATTGATATCACAATATAAAACATTTCAACTTTTAAAAAGTCCTACAGTCTTTACAAATTCAAATACTTTAAGAGTTCAATCTTTTTACAATATCCAAAATCTTTTAAAAATATCTAAAGTCTTTCTAAAACTCCAAAATTTGTCAATTGTGGGCTCCTGTAAAAAAAAAAAAAGTTATATACTTTCTCACTTAAAAAAAAAAGAGTCAGGGCACAATCACAACCTAAACAAAGCACACCCAAACTCCAACAGTGTTGAACAACTCAGTGTCCAATGGCTGAGATTTGTGCACGACCTTCTGGGCTCCCAAGGGCTTGCACAGTTGCACTTTTCTGGCTCTACTGTTCATAGCACACACAGCTTGTTCCATAGACTCAGGCTGACTCCACGCCTCACCTGCTGCTGTCCTTGGCATCTCCAAAATGCTTGGATCTCCTGCCGCTTCATTCTCAACTTCTCTCCATGACCCCTTCAAACAGGAACCTTCTAGCACAGCTTAAGACTGCACCGTCACCAATGGCCTCTTTTGGCCTCTCTTCAGGGACTCCAGCCCTACCACACTGGCCAAGCCTCAGCTACTATCCATGATTCCTTCATGCCCTCAAAACCAGTACCATCTGGGTGACCCTTACACTACCAAGTTCAGTTGCTGACTGAGGGAATAGTCGCAGATTTACCCTCCCCAGGGCTGCTGTTCTCTTCGTCATCATTGTTAATTTTTCAGCTCCAGCTAACTACCATCGACTGTCCCAGTAAAGAACAGGTTTCACTTCCATAGATTTTTAATCCAAAATATCACCTGAATGGCTCTGATACAATCTTTGTTTCCCTCTGCAAATTCTCAGGCCAGGCCTCCATCATCTGCACTGCTCGCAGCCTTATCTCCCAGGTTCCCACAACAGTTCATCAAACTCTCAACACTCAATGGCTTTTCCAGTCCAAAGTTCCAAAGTCCTTTAACAATCCTTCCAAAACCAACACAGTCAGGTCTGTCCCAGCAACACTTGACTCCTGGTACCAATATTTGTCTTAGTTAGGGTTTCTATTGTTGGTGTTAAAACACCATGACCATAAGCATCATGGGGAGGAAAGACTGATTCCAGCTTTTATTTCCACATCACGGTCCATCACTGAAGGAAGCCAGAACAGGACCTCAAGCAGTGCAGGAACCTACAGGTAGAAACTGAAGCAGGAGCCACGGAGCAGTGCTGTTTACTGGCTGCTCCTCGTGGCTTGCTCAGCCTTTTTATAGCACCCAGGACTACCAACCCCAGGGCGGCACTACCCTCCGTGACCTGGGCCCTCCTACATTAATCCTTAATCAAGAAAATGTACCACAGGCTTGCCCACAGATCAATCTAGTGGGGGGTATTTTCTTAACTGAGATTTCCTCTTCCAAAAATGACTCTAGATTGTGTTAAGTTGACACAAAAGTAGCCATCAACATATCACAAAGAACCTCAAAGGAAGGGCTCATGAACTCTTACCTCTAGGTGAGGAACCTTTGATAGTGGGTGGTCCTTCTGAGGACCAGAGAGTCAGTTTTCTTTAAGAATATGGCCCCAGTAGTCAACTATTCTCCAATGGATAGCTCCTCACCTGTGAGTATATGGGCAGCACAAACTGCATTTAGTTTTTTGTTTGTTTTTAAAAGATGGGCAAAGTTAGGAGGGGGTGTGAATAGGTCAAGAAGGAGTCAGGTGGAGGTGTCAGGGGTATATGATCAAAATATATTATAAACATGAAGCAATGGGGAGGGAAAGGGTGGGAGAGCCATGAAAGAGATATCTTGATAGAGGGAGACATTATGGGGTTAGGGGTGCTAGGGAAATTCCCAGGAATCCACAAGGACAACCCCAGATTAGACTACTAGCAATAGTGGAGAGGGTGCCTGAACTGGCCTATCCTGATAATCAGATTAGAGAATACCCTAACTGTCATCATAGAGCCTTCATCCACTAACTGATGGAAGCAGATGCAGAAATCCACAGCCAAGCACCAGGCCAAGCTCCAGGAGTCCAGTTGAAGAGAAGGAAGAGGGATTACATGAGCAAGGGGGTTCAAGATCATGATGGGGAATTCTACAGAGACAACTGAACCAAGCTCATAGAAACTCACGAACTTTAAGACTGACAGCTGTGGAACCTACATGGGACTGGACTAGACCCTCTGCATACAGGAGACAGTTGTGTAGTTTGGTCTGTTGGAGGGGCCCCTGGCAGTGGGATCAGGATCTATCCCT
>CABHPP010147001.1:26181-36395 GCA_902168425.1 Peromyscus attwateri
AGGCTTTGCTGACTCCTCATGGGAGCCCCTACCCTTATTGAGGAGGGCCATGGGGGGCTGGGGGGAGCGGGAGGAGGGATAAGAGGGGGACCTGTGGTTGGTATGTAAAATAAATAAAATGTTTTAAATAAATGAAAAAAAAGCAATTTTCAAAGAATTAATAAAAAATATTATATTTTTAAAAAGAACTTCCCAGAAACTTTCAAGTTCCTTCTGAGACAAAGAGTGGTCAGTGGACCCTTTAATCTTGGTCTTTTGGGCCAGGTCAAGTTTTATGTATTTGAAACATTTAAATAAAATTTATGAGAAGAAATGTCCTGGTGTAAGCACAAGTTGAAATGAGTAAATCTAACTCTGTCTGTGGTTCACATAAATCACACAAGTCCCACGTCTTGGGATCGGCACCACCTCCACCCAAGGGCCATGGAATCAGAGATGCCTGGAGGAAACTCAAGGCTTCATAAAACTTAGAAGAAGAAAAAATGACTATAAAAAAAACAGATGTGAAGAGCAGGGAGATGAGATATGGCCTGGATGCTAGAGAAGGTTCTGTAGCTAGTTTAAAGGTGGGTTGGATATTTGGGGTGTGACATTGGTTCAGAGAGACCCTGCTGTTGTGGAGATGAATACCAGGCTCTGACTGTGATGTGCTGGATGTCTCTGATTCACCCTAATGCCACAAAAATCACAAAGATGTGGCAGAATGAACAGCAGGTGGCCTGGGAGAGGGGTGCCAGTGGTCCAGGCTCATTCTCTCTCCTCCGCAGTCTCAAAGATTCATGAATGAAAATGAAGTTGATAATTATGAGAAGGAGGAGAAGAAAGGAACTTGATTCAGACAAAACATGGGGTAGGTGCTGACCTGTGAAGACAAGAAAGTGGGTGACTCTTCTGAGCTCAAGTGCAGGGGAGTGGACACCATACTCCAAACCCTTTTTACAGAGTGTTTCTTCTTCATTCGGAAAAGGCACACTTTCAGAAAACAAATGCTATCCAAAAGCCATGCTCTGAAGAAACCAGTTCTTTCAGCCAAGTTTGAGCTGTGCCTCTTACATAAAGCAGATGTCTCTGTCTCCAGCCAGCAGCTTCTTTGGAAACTGTGATCGGCCCTGGAGACAAACCAGCTGTGACTCTCTGCCAAAGACAAGGGACTATTTCCTCCTCCCGGACCCAGAGGAATGTTAGCTCCTTCCTGTCCTGGGCACCTCTAGGAGTTCCACCAGGGACTAGTTCAGTGAAATCCCAGGTAGGACTGTGGGGCACTAAAGCGGATATGGCAGGCCAGCATTGAGGCCTTAGCCCTGAGCCCGAGAACAGCAGCGTAGGCCACCCTAACTAAACTCATGCTGTTCTTCCAGGGAGCCCAGACATGGATTTGAAGGTCTCTAAAACCAACCAATCATGTCCACATTTAACTTGCAACTTCCTCTTTTCATAGAACATGAACAAAGGGTACCCCACAGCCAAATCTCTCAGGCCCTATGAAACACATGTCAGTTACGGTGTTCTTTCCCAAGAAGGGAGCATTATGTCACAGCTGAGGTAGGATGTAAAGTCCACTGGCCTGTGGGAGCTGGAGCCTGGCTAAGACAGGTCTCTTAAGTCTTCTTGGCTGAGGGTTTGCTGAAGAATCCGTGTTTAGAAGCCAACATTATCTAATTCATACCCGGGATCAGCGGCACAGAAACAAACTTCATTTTTAAGACATCGATTTCATAAATTCATTGACCCCAGTTCCAACCCCAAAATGAGGTGTGTGTTTTGAAGACTTGGGTGGATTTTCACAGGCTTAACCAGAAAAGAACATTCCAAGGGCATCCAAGTCAACTGATAGCTGTGCAGCTGTGAAGCATGGTGGGGCCATCTGTTCTGGGAGAGTGGGAGGGGCGTGAAGCAGGAGCAAAGGTGACCAGGCTTGCTGACGAGGCGCCTGAGTCCCTCACCTCCTCAGGTAGAGTGGTGAGCCACCCCTCACACGCTAGCCAGTCTTGTTATCATACCATCCCTGTAAGACAGGGACCGAACTGAGACCCAGGGGCTGCTTTCCAGCCACAGAATGGAGACTCTCGGGGTGCAGGGATAAAGCTCAATGAACTACTCCTGACAGGCACTGAGACAGACAGCATGGATTCATCTGCTCCCTTTTCCATAACCCATAAGGCCACAGGGCTTCAGGGAAAGGAAGCCACAGGAAGAGAGAGAGAAGTCTGGAGTTGGTGGGTAGGGTGAGTCTGGGAGACACCTGGTTCTTCCTGTTCCCTTCGCAGGGTAGTTCCACAAACACTTTGGAGGAGTCCTGTGGCATTCAGATCCCTTCATGGATACAGGGTAGGACTAGCTTGAGTCCTGTGAATGAAGAGATAGCCCTCCATGTGTGAATTACTGACGGACAAGTTGTCTTTCAGGCTCAGCCTGCCACCATGTGAAGCAGTATGGCACTATGGAAGACAGCTCCTGTCTGAGCCTACCTCTTCAACCCAGGTCTGATTGTAGGTTTCTGATGTGGAGCATGTCCACGGAGATGCCGGATGGGGCTTTGCAAAACTTGAGGGTGGCATCCCTCAGGAAATACCACAGGAAGCAAACCAGCCCAGAGTCAGTCTACCTACAACTGTGAGATGAAGTGAGCAAGGTCAGCTCCTGAAGTGCCCATCTTGCCTGTCTGCTCGCCCTTGGGCAGGTGCCCATCACAATGCCATGATGGCTCTGTGCTTTTCCACCGGCTTTGCCCCCTCCTCCACAGATCTTCTCTTTGCCAGTTGGGGATAATGAGGTCTGCCCACAGGCTTGCCTTTGATCTCTTCAAGATGGTCCCCAAATGTGGCAGAGACCATGACAGCATTAAAAATGGTCCTTTGTGGTGGGAATGGCAAGGATAGGGCAGTTGAGGTGACGAGCCCCAGGGGACAATCAACAGGAAGCTCCAGACACATGGGCTGACCACGTGTTCAGCTGTCCACTGCCGCTATAGAGATGGCTGCTCAGACCAGGCACGCACAAGAGACGGCTCGGTCAGCCCAGTCGGGTCCTAGAGCAGAGGTCCTATGCATCGTCACCTGAGGATAGTGCTCACAGGCTTCTGACACCAGGCCCAATTCAGTCCCGGTGCCTTGACCATTGGAGATCTCAGGACCAGCCACCTCTGTCACAGGCATGGTCTTAGAGACAAGTCCAGGGCCTCAGGTCTGGGTTGCTGCATTCCTCATATGGTCGTGAGACCTAGAAACCACTAGACAAGGCTGTGTGTCTAGGCACCCCTGAGAGCCGCTCCCACCGCACAGAGAGAACATCCTCAACAAAATAGTGAACCTCCTGACTGGCTGTTGGAGGACTCGCTGGAAATATGGGCTGCAGAAACAATGTCACACACCGGCTTCCCAGAAAGTGAGATCACCAGCATTCACCCTATGGTAGGGGGCCTTCAACAGCGAACCAAAGAAATGAGAGGCCAAGATGAAGGTGAGGCCACCCCCAGTGTCAATATAGCTTGGTCCCTCTTCCAGCCATGTTGCCCAAGGTCCTGATGACATGATTAACTGGGGACACCATACAAGGACACCATTCTTACCACTCAGAGCACATGCGGGACAAGACTCATAACCCAGGGGAGAGGCTCACACCACACTGCTCATACCACACAAAGACAGGGCTCATACTCTGCACACCTCAGGCTGAGAGTTCTAAAACACAACACCCTCTGTTTCTTTTGTCAGGAAAGATCACCCTTCCCAGGATCCTCCAGGAATCCTGTCCCATTGCATATGTCTAGGCAAATACCAAGGGACCGGATCTCACACTCTCTACACTATCCCCGTAGTTAGGGAGGGATTTCAGGATGGTTCTTGGCTCCCTCCGCCCATCTTTATCCTCTCAAGTCCTGTATTTGAATGGAAGCATTCAGCTTTTTCAGCATCGGAGACTCTAAAAGGGAATATTCCACAGGGTCTAGATGAGGGACAACTTCCTGACGAGACCAGAGAAAAGGAAAGTCAAGTGTGAGCAGCTTCCAGCTCCCATCTCGGCAGCAGAGAGCAGAGCGAGACCTGACATTCCCCAGGAGGACCCACCTCAGAGGTGAGCAGCCTCCTGGGCTGGTTTCTGCTGTTGGTCTATTGTCGAGGTGACAGACTGGAAAATGTTTCTTTAGAGCAGTGGTCCTCAACCTTCCTAATGCTGCGGCGACCCTTCACTACAGTTCCTCATGTTGTGGTGACCCCTCCAACCATAAAGTGATTTTGTTGCTACTTCAGAACTGTAATTTTGCTACTGTTATGAGTCGTAATGGAAATAGCTGTGTTTTGATGATGCTAGGCAAACCCTGTGAAAAGGTTGTTTGACCCCCTGGAGGGCAGGGTCAGAACCCACAGGTTGAGAACTGCTGCTTTAGAATGCCCTGTCTAAAAGGCAGCTAAGGAGGAGCACCGGGGAATACATCCTATCTATGTTGGTGTCGGAGGAACAATGGTTCAAAACAGAGTTTCCAGAGCCAGGAGTATGAACAGGCAGTGTGAGGTGGGACCCTGAGCCCCACAGGCAAGAGGCAGGAAAGCGAACAGGCATCATGGGACAGGGCCCTGAACGCCTCAGAAAAGAAGCCCTGCATCTCCGTTGTAGCTGAAGTTTTCCTGGTCCTGCCTGGCCCACGGTCGGGACAAATCTCTCCCACTTGCGTCCCCCAAGTAACCACACAGAGACGCTTATATTATTTATAAACTATATGGTCATGGCAGGCTGCTTGCTACCTGTCCCCATTTCTATAAATCTATACCTTGCCACGTGCCTCGTGGCTTACCGATATCTTACATCATGCTTCTCCTTGTGGAGGCTCGCTGCGTCTCCCTGCCTCAGCCTTCCGCCTCCCAGAATTCTCCTCCTCCTTGTCCTGCCTACACTATCCTTCCTACCTGGCTACTGGCCAGTTTTATTTATCAATCAATCATAGCAAAATATATTTATGGCACACAGGACATCCCACAGCACTCCATGATAACTCCAGCGGCTGTCATGGGAAAGATGAACAGGCTGTGCAAGCTCTCACTCACACTCACAGCCTGTCCCTTTGAGCTTTGCTCTGCAGAGCACTGGCCCCAGTTGCCACCAGAACTCTCTGCATGTGGGCTCTCAGGAGGAGCCAGGAGTCTAAAATAAGACAATATTTTCAAGATTGATGCTGCCCATCAACCTGGAAATGGCTAGGTGAGTTCCAGCGCACGTGTGCTGGTGAACTCTGCACAGCCGCGAGACTGGGAAGCACAGGACAAATACACTGAAACTGCCACCCACCAACAGAACGGCAGAAATCTAAACAGATCCACAACCACAAACACCAGTGGGGACGTTACAAAGCTGGAATCTCATACATTCTCGGACGACAGACGGCTTCCACCGGGGAAACCGGGGGCTTCTGTTATGACTGCAGATGCAAAGCTCCACCCCTCCATCATGTATTGCTAAAAATTCCTTCTCAGGGCTAGAGGTGAAGAATGTCATGCCTTCCTCCAACCATCTCAAACCAAAGGTGTGAGTCCACCAGCGTTCACTGGGGGGAACCAATGAGTTTATTAGGCTCACTGACAGTAGTGGATGAGGGATTGTGGAAAGGGGCGTAGAGGACCCTAAAGCAACCACACTGGCAGGTCAGCCCGGATGACGACTCCTCCAGGCCTGGACAGGGGCGGCTCCTCTGCTAGTGCTTCTCCACCTGTGTACTGCAGCCACAGGCCATCAAGGCAGGATTTTACACTAGTCGGGAAGGATGGCTGGATACTCAGGTGAGGGTACCACACCTTTCCTGAACACGCCCATGAGAGGGTGTCAACAGTCAACAAGCCCAGCTATGATTTAAATTCCTGAAAATGGTATCAGTGAAGCTCAGAGGATAGTCCTGAACAACACCATGACACAACTGTTCGAGCCTATGTGAAAAATTAATGAAGTGACCAACAAAAAATAACTTGTACATGACATTCACCAAATTGCTGCTTCTGCTTCTTCTGCTTCTCCTCCCCTCCCCCTCTCCCTTCCTTCCTCCCTCCTTCCTTCCTCCTCTTCTCCTCCTCAGTCTCCTTTTCTTTCCTTCTTCTTTCTTGAATCTTCTTCTTCCTTTTCTTCCTTCAAGACAGGGTCTCACTGTGTATCATTGCTGGGCTAGAACTCCCTGTGTAGACCAGGCTGGTCTTGAACTCACAGAGATCCACCTGCTTCTGCCTCCCAAGTGCTGGGATAAAAGACGTGTGCTACCACGCCCTGCTAGTAGCTACATTTTAAGAAACCAAAGGCAGGGAGCAACTTAATTGTCCACCAACATAATTCACACGTTGACTGTTATGCAACCATTAAAAATAAGCAGTAGGGATGCATGACAATGTGAATGACTCTCAAAGTTTTCTTTGAACAAAAGAAGCCAGTCACAATAGTGTGTGCCACCCATGCCTGGTTATATTAAAGCCTGAGAACAGGAAAACCAAATCTGTGGTACTAAAAATCAGAATAAGGGCTCTCACTAGGGGAGATACTTGTTTTTACATTTGTTTATTTATATGTGCGTACACATGTGTGTATACCACAGCATGTGTGGAAGTCGGAGGACAATTTTCAGGAATCAACTATTTCCTCCTATCATGTGGGTCCTGGAGTAAATACTTATGATATATATATATATATATATGGAAAATAACATATTCATAGTTCATAAGAAGCCCTACAACTCAATAGTGATTAAAAGAGAACCCAATGAAATGAAGCAACAACCTGAAGACTCACGTCTCAGAAGATCCACAAATCCTGGTGGTCAACTACAGTGGCCCGCATGGCCACCTCAGGGATGGGGCAGCTCAAACTCAAGCTAAACTTAAACAAGGCTAAAACTTAAGGAGCTGGCAACACCAAGAGCCTGGAACAAGCCACTCACAATTCCATGACACTGGGCAGCGTCCTTGCCCTGGCATGTATTTGGCAGGCTCTGTGGCCCTACATTGGAAAAACACCATTGTCTTTTCCCCCATAACGTGAACCTGTGAGTCCAGTGCTGTAAATACAGTGTTTGCAATGGCTTCCAGACCAAATGTGGCCAGTTCCGGGAGGTTATCTTGAGAGAATTTTCAAAGTGCAGCCCAGCATCTGGCATTGCTTACAAATGGCTTTCATTTCTGGGGAATCTGCTGGAACAGTGGTTGGATGGGGTCCAGACTCCAAGGAGAGATCTGGTCCTTTCCTGCTTGCTCCCAGCCACATGCTTCCTCATTTCTGCTGGTTTTAATTCAGCTGGTCACCAGTGCCACACAACCACAGACCAACATGACCAGCTGGCACCTAACACAGTTGACAGCAGAGCTCCACATCACTAATGCTGATGTGAATCAACTGTCTTCTCCGGCCTCCATTGTGCTCATCATGAAGGGCTGTATTTGGAATGTCTTTCCAATGTGCACATGTATTGCTGTTTTTAGCAACAGCGAGGCACGAAGGCCTCTGCCTCTATTGTTGTCTACTGTTCAGTCTGTTCACCCCGGCACTGAAGGCAGCTCCCTGGCCTCCTCAACGGTCAATTTCCCCACAGTGGTGCCCGCCAGACATTTCTGGAGAACACTGACTGGAGACTCTGGAATCAAATCCCAAAGCAAGGCGGGGGCTGCAAGCCTGGCTTTCTTCCTCCTATAAACCTCCTCCACCCCTGGAAAATGACAGGAGGCAGCCAGGAACAGCGACACAGTCCACTCGAGAGTCAGCAGAGCTCCAGTCAGCAGACCTAGGCAGTGTGCCAGCCGGGGATGTGCTGCGGGGCAGAGGTTGCTGGCCGTAAGAGGGGACAGTCCCCTCAACTGGCTTGGTCCCTGCTCTCACCTCAGTGTGGAGCGGGATAAAGATCCCAGCCACTGAACGGGCGGCATGGACTCAGAGTAAAGATGGAGCCAAGGAATGGCTTCTATACCACCCCCACCCCCATGTCCCCATCAGCAGGGTGGGGGTTGGGGGTGGGGTGGGGCGGGGAGCAACAGGTCTGGCAGCAGTTTTGCAGGCTTGGACCTGCAGGGGAGTCGGCCCCATTATGAAGCCAGTAGAAGGGGCTTGTTCTCTCCTCCTCACAGACAAAATGTCTGTCGCCTCCCCACGCCCGCTTCCCACCATGTGAGGACACAGTGTTTGCCCCCTTCCTCCCCATCTTCTACTTTGTGAGGATGCAGCATTGCCCCCTCCTCTCCATCTTCTACTGTGTGAGGACACAGCGTTTGCCCCTTCCTCTCCATCTTCCACCAACTGAGGACACAACAAGCTGACCCTCACCAGACACCGTACCTTGATCTTAGGACCTGCAGCCTCCCAAACTGGAGGTGCAAACATGCTTTGTAAATTACCCAGTTTGTGATAATTTTTGTTATAGCAGCAAGAACAGACTAAGACTGTCCCAGAAATCTCCAAAGCCCCCGCCTCAAGGCCACACAATTCACAGTTCTCTAATGATGTCACGGGTCTGCCTCCTACAAGGATCATGAAAACAGCATCCTGAACTCCAAACCCCACAGCAGGTCACAGGGGAGCTACTGAAGGGTAGAGCTCCTGGGTATGGCTTCCCTCAGACATGCAAACTGAAGGAACAGATGTACCAAGTTACAGGTCTTGGACCCCTCAACCTCTGCAGAAGGGGAATCCCAAACTTGACTCTGATTCTGGCCATTTCCTATGAAAGCAGTAAGGCCCAGCAGGTCCATTGAGCCCAGGGACAGGACAGAGAGGCCAGGAAAAACATCACAGGGGATGGGGGAGCCCAGCTAAGGCTCTGGGGTACCAGTGTTCCCTAAGGGTGTCGGCTGTGAGTCTCCTGTTCTTGTCACACCACTGTGTGCTGGGAGGAGGTGGAAAATAACCTTTCCCTTTTCTTACAAGTCTCAGAACAAGGGGAGCTGTGCCCTGAACCAGATACTTAACTGTGGACTGTTCTCACCTGGACTTGATTAAGGACCAGTGCCCGCCTGGAACAGGAGACTGAAACTGCAGTGGGACAGCTGGGGAGGTCTTGGGAGAGGAATGTGAGCCGATTTTGTCTAGAGAGCTGGCCCAGACCCCAAACCTCCTGAGAGAAGCCATCCCTGTGAGCTACAAGCAGGGTACCTGGTGGGGCTTGGTGAGGGCTGCTCTGGAGTGACTTGTGAGCCAGAGCAGAGACCAAGACCCAAAGGCCGTGCTGACTAATAACGAGGGGCTGGGTGCACAATCAGGAAGAGCAGTCTCAAGAGATGAGAAAAGTGGTCCAGCTTCAGGGACCGTAATATAGACAGACGTGTGGGAGGTTTTGGCCTGTGGTACAGATGTGTGGGAAGTGTGGTCTCCTGGAAAGGCCAGCTGAAATAGATGGTGATATGAAGTTGATGGTCTCTATTCTGGAGAATTCAAATGCTGAGTGAGCTTACATCAGAAAACTGCCCGGGGATAATGGTGGTTTGCAGGAAGGGACAGAGGTTCGTGTCTCAGTTTCCAAACCAGTGACAAAGGGAAGCTAGATTTAAAAACACATCCATCAGCAGTTGAGAACAAAAGAAAGAAAAATGTAGGGGGTGGATAAACCCCAGTAACAGAAAAACCCAAAGCAGAAAGTGGCCTTAAAAAATATTTAAAATACGCAAGACATTACTGTAACTGTTAGTAGATGAAACTCACATTTTGAATATTCAAGCTAGAAGGTCAGTTCATGTTGTTCATACAAGATACTCTAAAACCAGCCATATTGATGGCCAAGAGAGACCTACAGGCCAGGCCAACACTGGCAGGACAGAAGGTCTGCCTGTAAATACCACACTCAAATTTAAGACTGATGGAAACCATGAAGAGAGAAGTGGTGCCCATCCACTCTGCTGTCTCCACTCCGTCCCTCCCCTAGGGACCTAGGAGCCAGAGCCCTGAGCTTGGGGTTGCCTTCCCCAGGGGAACTGGGCTATCTGCAATAACTTGGCCTAGCTTCCAGCTGCCTGGGTTGCTTCTAACCCACCATCTTCAACAGGTCTCCATTAGCTATGGACTTTTGATAAATACCCTTTATCGGGGCAAGAACATGTCCTTCTTTCTACTTATAATAATTCATGTTCTAGGAGAAGTTTGGATTTTACTAAATGGTATTTTAGGGGGTTCTATTAAAACTTTTGCATAGATTTTATTTCAATCTGTCCCTGGGGTCCTACAAGTTCATATATATATATATATATATATATATATATATATAT
>CABHPP010147001.1:36495-52102 GCA_902168425.1 Peromyscus attwateri
TGTGTATGTATATATATGTATATATGTATGTATGTATGTATGTATGTGTTAACATAATCCTTATTTAATTTAGGGGCCTGTACTTTTGGAGATTAGTGAAGGGCTTTGTTATATTAGTAGTATTCTATTTCTCAAAGAAAGTGCTTGGAAACAAATAGACCAAACTCCATCTCCTGCCAACAGGAAGAGGCAGGTCCAGATCTTAGATGGTTCTCCTGATTCTATGTACCCATTTCTCCACATTTAAATGCAAACTTTGATTGTATAGAAAGCTACAGTGTCTAGAATCACTGGGGAAAATGTCCCAGGATGTGGTATAGAATAGGAAATGAAAGACAGCTATGCGAGAAACATTAAACGGATGAAAGCCATGTCCCAATTATCTCCCCTAAATCTCTCCCCTCCCTGCAGATGCGACCACAGGAAAGCCAGCTCCAGCTGACGATGTCTCGGGGGCAGGAATACGAGACGGAGGAGACCGTGAGAGCAGGGACTCAGAGACGCCAACCCTCCAGCTTTACTTCACTGCTGGTTACCTGGTTACAAAATTCATTCAAGTAATTTTTAAGAAGAGCTTAAGTATTTAATCTTCAAATGTATCATGACAACCAGTGAGAATAGTTTACATATGCCTTGTGATTTTAATGAAAACCAGACCACATGAGCAGCGGTTGCTGGGCCTGCCTCATACCAGGCACAAGTCTGGGTCCTGCAGACCCGGAGAACAGCCCCATGAGGAAGGCTGATTTGCCGCACCCACACCTAAGGACAGAGGAGACCCTACTCCCAGTCCAGAGTTCCCACATCAGGCTCTAAGGGTTCCTAAGGAAGTGGCTGAAGATCAGTTTTGTCCCCAGGCAGCTCCAGTTGGAGGGAACATGTGGCCCAGACCCTCTACACAGCTGCTGCACTGCGCCCTCAGCAGCCCTGCCTAAATTGTTGCCACAACTGTGACCCAGGGCAAGGTGGCCTGGGCCTTAGCGAGCTGCTCTGGAGCATGCTTATCGCTCTTCAGGGTGAGGAGAACACCCAAGGGAGCCATCAGGAAGTCATGCATTTGCCTGGCCAACATCCCAGACACATGGAGGAATGTGCAGCCTGGGGATTCCAGCTCTTCCTGTGTGCAGGACTGAGGGAGTCGCTGAGAAAGGCTACGTTTTGTGAAGACAAATGGCCCTCAAAGGGACCGCACATTCTGTTGCTCCAGCTTTGGTGCTCAGAGCAGCTCCAACACTAGTACTGGCCAACCATGAGCCGCCAGAGGTGAAATGTTGGGAGCTAGGACATGGTTCTCACTCCTGACGGCAAAAGATGATCGCTCCACAGGAACAAGAGCCATCTCTCCACCCCATGCCCGGAAGGAGTCCTTACTCCCTCTGAGTGAATCAGTTTGTCTGAGCTTCCTACATGGCCTAGGCCTGGGAAGGGGTTCAGGGCAGAGTATTGGATCCAGCGTCTGAGAAACCTACATCTACAGCTGCATCACCTGAGCAGGTAGAAGGTGGGGGCTGTGTGTCTCATAACCATCCTCCTCAAGCCTCAGGCCTGACCTGCTGGCTCTACTCTACTGCCAGAGAAAACCCGATGCCAGTGTGGTTGTCGTAAACACCACACTCATGAGGTAACTCTGCTTTCACATCACCTCCTTGGGACTTCTTGGTGGTTTCTGCCTGGCCAGGAGCTGTCTGTGTAGAAGGAAAGCCTGAGGAGGGGCCATTGAGTAGCCTGCTGTAGGAAGAGCCTTTTCACTATGAAGTACTTGGTACCTGGGACCATCAGCTGGGAGTCATGGTGTTGGTCTGTAGAGATGGACACTACCTGGGTGTCTGGCAAAAGGGGACAGAGGTGTGGCTCATACCATGGTTCACATGCCATGGTTGCTCCAGCTTGGGTCTCAGGACATTCACAGGAGTCCAGAAAGATCTAAGAGCTACCCTTGCTTGGCCGCTCATCCCTGGAGCCACTCACAGGTCAGGCCCAAGTTGATGGCCTCATTCTCTGGAAGCAAGAGGATTAACTGCCAAGACAGGTTGGATATCTCCTGGCTAGCCCAAAGTCACAGGGTGAGCCCCTAAACTAAGCCCCTTGCCTTCCCGTGCTCAGGATGAGGCCGGCCTCTCCCCCACAGGAAGCTGACCCTCCTCTTCCCTGATGGGAGTCATCCCTTCTCTGGAACATGTCAGCCAGCTCCAAACAAACCCAATAAGAAGGACACATCTGCAGGGGACTTCCTCAGAACGAGAGAGAGGGAGGCCCAGGGTAATTGGCCAAGGCTGGGTGGGGGCAGCTGCAGGGGCTTCTGCGGGGACAATTGAATCACCTCTCTCTCCCTTTCTTCCCTCTCTCCTCCTCCACCCCTTTCCTCGGCTCCTCTCTTCTCCCTCCTCTCTCTCCCCCCTTCTCCTCCTCCTTCCTCTCTCTCTTCTCCTTTCTCTCTCTCCTCTCCCCCCATCTCCCCCCCCTCTCTCTCCCTCCTTTTCTCCCTTTCTTTCTCTCACAGCATGGCCACCATCTAGGACCCAAGGTGATCCTAGACTCTTCCACAGGGCAGGGCTAGGATTTGGTACCTCCTGCCCTGGGCCTTGGCTGGGGATGGGGGCAGCCCCTTTACTAATGAAGCCTCCGCTCTCCCTCTGTGGAGAGAGCGAGCTTTGCCCCTTTATACTCTGCAGACCCAGGTTTGCTGAAATGCACCTTTGCACACAGGGAGGTTTCTTTCTGAAACAGCCAGCATCCTGCCCTTGTTCCCTAGGGTACTTGTTGCAAGAAGTAAAGACAACTGTCCCCTATTGTACTGTTGCCTTAGCTTGTCCCCCCCATAATGATTTCCCAAAGTCATGTGACTATTGGGTTTTGGGGGCCACAGTCAAGTCAGGAGCCCTGGACCGAGCGGAGGACAATGCAGACTGTCAGGGAGGTCGGGTGTACCCAGCCTGCAGGAGGGGCACAGACCTCGACCCTTTATTCCAGACTCTCTGTAGCCATGTCTTAGTCAGGGTTACTATTGCTGTGATTAAACACCATCAAAAAAGCAACTTGGGAAGAAATGGATTTATCTAGCTTACATTTCCACATCACTGTTCGTCACCGAAAGAAGTCAGGGCAGGAACCTGGAGGCAGGAGCTAATACAGAGGCCCTGGAGGGGTGCTGCTTACTGGGTTGCTTCTGCTGGCTTACTCAGCCTGCTTTTTTATAGAGCCCAGGACCACCAGCCCGGGGCGGGGCCCTCCCCCATCCATCACTAATTAAAAAAATGCTCTACAGCTGGATCTTATGAGGCATTTTCTCAGTTGAGGCTCCCTCCTTTCAGATGACTCCAGTGTGTGTCAAGTGGACACAAAACCAACCAGCACGAGTGACCCCCTGTCACCTTGACACATAAACACATCACTGTTCAGCCTTACCCTTTCCCTTTTTTCCTCCCCAAGATTACACATTAATATAAACATTCCAAATTTTAAAAATCTCAGTCTTTAAAAATTAAAAAAAAAACTTGAAAATTCAGCCTTTCAAAAATCCAAAGTCTTAAAATTCAAAATCTCTCAACTGTGGGCTCCTGTAAAATTGAAAATACTTTCTTACTTCAAGAGGGAAGAACCAGGGCACAGTCACAATCAACTCAAAGCAAAACCAAACTCCAAAAGGGTAAATAACTCAATATTCAATTATCTGGGATCCACTCACCATCTTCTGGGCTCCCCCAAAGGGCATGGGTCACTTCTCCAGCTCGGGTCTCTGCAGTACACACAGCTCTTCTAGGCTCCAGCTGGCTCCACTCCACTGCTGCTGCTGTTCTTGGTGGTCATCCCATGGTACTGGCATTCAAAAGGCTAGGGTCCCTTTCTGTGACTGGACTGCATGTTCACCAATAGGCTCTCTTCAGGGACACCAGCCCTGCCACACAGTATCAAACCTCAGCTGCTCTCCACCACCCCTTCATGCTTTCAAAACCAGCACCACCTGGGTGACTCTTTTTTTTTTTTTTTTTTCTCGAGACAGTGTTTCTCTGTGTAGCTTTGCACCTTTCCTGGAACTCTGTAGCCTAGGCTGGCCTTGAACTCACAGAGATCCACCTGGCTCTGCCTCCAAGTGCTGGGATTAAAGATGTGCGCCACCACCACCACCTGGTTTAACTGGGTGACTCTGACACTACCAGGTTCAGCTGCCAGCAAGAGGTACGACCTTGGCCGCCTCTGGAACACAGCTTCTCCGTGCTGACTCTCAGGAACGCTTCCCAGATGATTTCACCTCAGTGATGCTGGTCTCTTGTTAATCACAGCTGATTCTTCAGCCCCAGCTGACGAGCATCCATTGTCCCAGCAAAGCAAAGATTTCGCTTCAGTGGTTCTGGTCTCTTGTTAATCACAGCTGATTCTTCAGCTCCAGCTGGCCAGACACCACAGGTTCTTAGCTCAAATGGCCTGGTAGAGTCTTTGCTTCCCTCTGGAACTTCACGAGCCAGGCCTCCACCATCCCCACTGCTCTAACATTCTTATCTTCCAAGCTCCCTCAGAACAGTTCACTGAGTTCTCAACACTCAATGGCTCTTCTAGCCCAAAGTTCCAAAGTCTTCTACAATCCTCCCAAAACAACATGGTCAGGTCTGTCACAGCAATACCCCGCTATCCTGGTACCTACTTGTCTTAGTTAGGGTTACTGTTGCTGTGGTTAAACACTATGAACAAAGCAACTTGGGGAGGAAAGGGTTCATTTGGCTTACATTTCCACATCGCTGTTCCTCACTGAAGGAAGCCAAGACAGGAACTCAAGCAGGGCAGGAACCTGGAGGCAGGAGCTGGTGCAGAGGCCATGGAGGGGTGCTGCTTACTGGCTTGTTGATCATGGCTTGCTCAGCCTGCTTTCTTACAAAACCCAGGACCACCAGCCCAAGGATGGCACCACCCACAATGGGCTGGGCCCTTTCCCATTGATTACTAATTAAGAAATGCCCTACAGCCAGATCTTATGGAGGCATTTTCCCAGTTGAGGCTCCTTCCTTTCAGATGACTCTAGTTTGTGTCAAGTTGACATAAAACCAGCCAGCACACCATTCCCTTGATTGACCTTTAGAATTGTCCATGGGGGCAGGGACTGCCATTGTCCCTTCCTTAGAGATGAGAAACCAAGGGACAGAGGGCGAGTTACCCAGACACCCAAGTAGGCAACCCTGGCAGGGGGTCTCCTCTCTGCCCCTTACCACAATGCTTTTTGAGGCTAGGCGGGGGCTGGTGGCACACTGGGTCAGGCCTCCTAAGAAGCCACCACCATACTGGGAGTAGCCTCCTTAGGGACCACTGGGTACCCACAGGCAGACAGGTCCTGCCTTCAGGTGTATTGTCCCTGCAGCCTCCATCTGCCTCAGTGGCTCTTTCCACCCATGTGTGCCTGCTCGTGTGTACATGGCTATAGACAAGAATTATTTGATACTGGAAAAACCAAGGAAAAAGTACCTACAGGCTGGGTGAGTCCCCCATGAGGTCCCCCAGAGGGGACTGTTCCCAGAATGGCTGAGGCTACTGGCGCTGCTGGATTCCCAGCCTTCTTTGAACAGCTCTTCCTCCAGGAATTTGGATGTGGGGCAGCATCAGGACCCTACCCCATCACTTACATGCTCTGTTTCCCTTTTTCTGTTCTGATAACACTTCAAGCCGTTAAAACTGAAGATAATGAACATTTTGCTCTTTCCCCTAAGTGCATCACACTGTCTAATAGATTCCTTCTTGTCCTCACCCAGCAGCAGGGACAGCTGGGTCGCCACCAGCACAGTCATTATCAAGTGTCTGTCCTGGTGGTACATTGACCAAGACAAGCACCATAGCTGGTACTCAACCTCAATCCATCCTGCTAACTCCACAAAGGACCCCAGAAGTCATTCACCAGCACCTTGTCCCAGGGCCTGGAGCCACTGACCTCTGTAGACTTGCCTGTCGCAGGTATTTCTGTCATGGAACCCTCACCATGTGGCTTTTGTGATCGACTTTGCTTGATCAGTATAGTATCTTCACAGTTGTACACGTTACAGCATGTGACCAGTGCGGACTCCCCGGCATCTTCTAGGCTTTCAGAACCATATTGGGAAGCTGAGACCTCTCGCAGACACAGTCAGTGTAGACTGTGCAGCCCCTAGCCACTGTAAGCCACTCTAGCAAATGCCCTTTATGACAGATGTGCCTTCTGTTGGCTCCGCTCCCCTGGAGAACGCTGCTGGTACAAGGTCTTTTCCTGTTCTGCTTTCGGCATCCATACCTCGTATCTGAATAAAGTCTTTGTAGATGGCTATGTGCTGGCTAGTTTTTACGTCAACTGAGAGAAGGCAACCTTGACTGAGAAAATGCCTCCATAAGATTGGGCTGTAGGCAAGCCTATAGGGAGCATTTTCTCAATTAGTGATGGAAAGGCCCAGCTCACCACGGGTGGTGCCACCCCTGGGTGGTCCTGGGTGCTATAGGAAAGCAGGCTGAGCAAGCCAGTAAGCAGCATCCCTCCCCGGCCTCTGTATCAACTTCTGTCTCTAGGTTCCTGATCTGCTTGAGTTCCTGCCCTGACTTCCATCAGTGATGAGCTGTTATCTGGACACATAAGGGAAATCAACCATTCCCTCCATAACTTTTGGTCATGGTGTTTCATCACAGCAACAGTAACCCTAACTAAGACAGCATATCAAATAAACATAAGAAAATTATCTAAATTTGCAAGTTACATGAATTTGCATATAGAACATTCCCAAAATGTATACAACTGTTAGAATTAATAAAGTGCTTTATCAAGGTTTCAGGATTTAAAAAAATGTGCAAAAACCATCTGTATTTCCATAAGCTGAAAATGAGTAAGCCAAGGCTAAATTAAGGAAACAGTTGCATTTATAGCAACATCAAAAAGGATAACACTCGCAAATAAATAAAAGAAGCACATGGCTTATACCATGTCAATACCATAAGACATTATTTAAAAAAAAAAAAACTAAAGAAAGTAAATCGAAAGACTGCTGGTCCTCATCCAATGCTGAAAGAAGCTGCGTTTTGACGTGGAGGAAGGATGGTGACCACAACAATGGAACACGATGGGATGGATCCACTCATGAGCAAGCAGGGAACAAGCAGGCTACCAGCACTGCTTTTTTTTTTTTTCTCAGACCTCTTTATATCTGGTGCCACCCACTTTGGAAAAGGGTCATCTCCCCTCAGCAATCCTTCCTGGAAATGGCCTCACAGATCCACCCAGAGGCATGTCTCTTAGTTGGTTCCAGACCCTGTTGAGTTGACAAGAAAGATTAACTCTTACAGATGTGCCATGTGAACATTACTCAGAAGAGAGAGCTGCTGTTCTGGTATCGTACAAGGTCAACTTCCAAAGAAAGTGACGACCCATAACAGGAGATGGTAGGTGAATACAAAAGCGTCAGTTTAACAGACAGGGATCACAGGGCGTGAGGGTGGTCTGGCTCCAGCTGTCACCCTACTGTTAGCCAAGGTTGATTCAGCTGACCTGGGTGGCTAGGCAAGTGTTCCTGACATTCCCCAGTGTGAGTCCCTCCTGAAGTTATATATTTGGTCAAAGAGAAAAACCTTGGTTAGGAGGTCCATTGTTCAGTCTGGGGTATTCAAGTGGCTGTGACACAACTGGAACCTCCAAATGAGTTATCAAGTCCATTTGTGGGAGGACGCAGGTGGCCAAGACTCCAGACACATCCAAGTGAGGTGCTTCACATATCAGACTGCCTTTCTAAAGAGGAGGAGGAAGGGGGGGGGGCAATGGGAAGGCAGTGACATCACAATCATAAGTATACCGAGTCACCTGTCTCAGGTGACCACAGATACCTTGACATCATTCAGGTTGAAAGTCTGGGATGTGATGCAGAGGACAAGCATGGGGTGTCCAGGGCAATTCCTCGGAGGTCCATCAGAGGTCAGTTCCAGCCTCAGGAAGCCCCTGCTTCCCGTTAGCTCATCCCCCTTCCTCCATCTTTGCAGCCAGCGGCACCTGCCATCTCCTCCCTGATTCTAACCTTTCTACCAATCCTCTTCTACCTTTGAAGATAATGTGCAGGTGGCTACCCCGGGGCACTGAAGGAAGGACGGTATGAGGAAGGATGAATCCTGTGTCACTCTAGTTGTGGGACTCTCTAGAATGGGCACAGCCCGGTCTGGCAGGTGAGGTGAGGGTAGCAGTGGAGTACATTCGCAGAGCTGAACTCTTCAGATTTCTGCTTTTGTCCTTAGGAATTAAATCTCCTGGAAATGGGCACAGAGACAAAGTGGCTCTGTGGGTAAAGGCACCTGCTGCCCAGCCTACCAGCATGAGTTCTGTCTCCAGGACACACGTGGTGGTAGGAGAGAAGTAACTCCTGCAAGTTGTCCTCTGTGGTGGTCCTCATAGACGCATAGATTCGAATGCTTGGTCACCAGGGAGTGGCACTATTAGATGGTATGGCTTTGTTGGAGGAAGTGTGTCATGGTGGGGGGCGGGCTTTGAGATTTCAGATGCTCAAGTCAGGCCCAGTGTCTGTCTCTCTTCCTGCTGCCTGTGGATCAAGATGTAGGACTCTCAGCTCCTTCTCCAGCACCATGTCTGCCTGCACGCCGCCATGCTTCCAGCCATGTTGATAATGGACTAAACCTCTGAAACCGTATGTGTGAGCCCAATTAAATGTTTTCTTTTATAAGAGTTGCTGTGGTCACGGTGCCGCTTCACAGAAATAGAACCCTAACTAGGACATCCTCTGACCTTCACAGAGCTCCATGGGAATACACACGTGAGTGCATGTAGGAGCGTACACACACACACACACACACACACACACACACACACACACACACACTACACCAAATAATTAAATAAAAATAATGTTTTTTAAAAGGCACAAATATTCATAAACAGTTCATTCCTGGAATCCAGATCCTCTTTTTAGGGATTTCTAGCAAGTATCTGAGATGTAAATATTTATTCAGTTTTTGGAAGTCATGTAAACATTCAAAGCTGTGGGATCTCATGCTTGCTGAAGCACCATGGGTTGTGGGAGGTGGGGTGAGTGTTTCCAGATACCCAGGGCTGGTGTGGAAAGTTAGAGTATTCCATCCCCTAACTCCAAGATGAGGGAACTTCCAGGGCCACATGACCAAGTGGGCAGGGTCTTAATGGAGGGTGACAACATGCATAAAGGGACAGATCCTTTCAACCTGCCCTGAGCACACAGCATATGCTTAGAGAACATGGACAGGAAATCAGTCAAGGAGGGGGTGGGAGACCCTATATCCTCTTTCCAATTCATACCTGGGAATGACATCAGCCTGGACTGCCCTCTGCTGACCCTGGGAGGGGGACATGTGACCTGAATCGGACTCATGAGTCCTTGTCCACACACACACACCTAGATATTCTCAGACAACTGGAGCATCTGGTGTGAGTGAGAAAGTCCCTGGGTGGAAGACGGCTCCTCCTTTTAATTAGCGGTGCTGGAACAGGAGAGACTTCAGTTGTACGGTCACACAAACAAACTCGGTGATGGCAGCATATCGAATGAAAAACCCGAAGTGTTCAGTCATTAGAAGAAAACACTTGAGAAAAATCTTCACAACTCATGTTAGGCAACAAATATCAGAAACATCACCAAAGGCATCACCGACAAAGGGAACTGGCGAGTCAGATTTCAGCCACATCGAGAACTTTGCCTATCTTTATCTCAAGATGAGAAAAAGATGAGGGACACGGCCATGACGTAAGAACAAGCAACCCAGCCTTTTAAAATGAGCCGTTTAAAAAGACGTATTAACAAACAATAAATACAGGTGGCAAATAAATATGTGAGTTACTCAAAGTCATCCATTTTTATAGAGTTGCAAATTAAAGAACACACACTAGGGGCTGGAGAGATGGCTCAGCAGTTAAGAGCCCTTGTTGTTCTTGCAGAGGACCCAGGTTCAAGTCCCAGCACCCTCATGATGGCTCACAACCAGAACAGCTCCAGTTCTAGGGAATCTACTATCCTCGCCTTCCTCTGACACATGGTGTATAAACATACATGCAGGCAAAACATTCACATGCATGAAACAAAATAAATCATTTTTAAAAATAAGAGCACACATGAAGGTCAAATAAACAGTTCATCAGATAAAAGCATGTGCCAATAACCCTGCTAACTGAGACCCAAATGGTAGAACCAACTCCTATAAGTTGTCCTCTGTCCACACATGCACCATGGCAAGTGTGCACCCACATAAATACACACACACACACACACACACACACACACACACACACACCACAAATAAATAAATGCAGTAAAACATTTTAACAATAGACCATTGAATAGCTAAATTACAATGTAAAAGGTCTTTAGAAAGATCAAGTTATAATGGCTAATTCTGCCAAATTGAACAGATCTACAATCATCTAGGAGGTGAGCCTTTGTGCATGACAGTGAAGGGTTAGCTAGATTAGGTTAACTGGGACAGGAAGACCCACCATAACTGTGGGTAGAACCGTTTAATGGGCTGGGGTCCGGGACTGAATAAGAAGGAGAAAGGGAGATGAACTCCAGCATTCATCCTCCTCTACTTCCTGACTACAGATGCAATGTGAGCAGCTGCCTCAAGCTCCCACTGCCGTGCCTCCCTGCCATGTGGAGCCGGACCCTTGAACGAGGAAGCAAAACCAAATTCTTCCTTCCAAGTTTCTTATGGCAGGGTATTTAGTCACAGCAAGAAAAGTAACTGAAAAAAAATGGTACCAGGAATTTGGCTGCTGTGAATAAACCTGATGATGTGGTTCTTAGGCTTTTGGGACTGACTTGCAAGAGGAATGTGAAGGAGTTTAGAAATTTGAGCTAGAAAAGCCCTAGAATACTATAAGCAGAACTTAATGAGCCACATTGCTGGGCATTGGAAGATAAGAATGCTGAGAGAAACCCAGGCAGTGGAGGCCCAGCTCATGAATTTCAGAGAGGAACAATGACTCTATACAGAAGGAGGCTAGGGGACATTTGTTTGATATGGTGGCAACGCATTCTGCGCATGTCCTGAGAACTTGGGTGAGGCTAAATCAGAAAGGAATGAACTAATTTCTTCGACGAAGAGAATTTCAGAACAACATAGCATTCAGACGATGGAATGGCTAATGCTCACTACTCTTATTCAGATACACTGTAAGAAAAGACAAAGATTAAGAAAACAACGTGACTTAGCAAGGATAGCCCTGCGTATAGCTGTGAAGGGAAAGCCTAAGTTGCAACAAACAACCAGGGGGTTGCAGATGCCGAACCATGAACATTTGCCAAGGGAAGCTTCGGGCACTTGGTAAAGCCAGCCCAAGACTGAGGCTATGTGAGCGGCAAGAGGCAGAGCTGGAGCAAGTGGTGCGGGGCACCCAAGCCCGTTGGAGCCCAGATGACTTCATATGGAGTCCCAGATGCCAGACAGAGAGCTGTGGGATTGTGTGTTTTCCATGCTTGGCTTGGGGCTTCCTTTATTCTAGTAATTCCGTACTATGCCCCTGTTCTGTTTACTGTGTACCATTGTACATTGGAAGCATGTAACTCGTTTTTTTTGATGGTCTAGAGCAGTGGTTCTCAACCTTCCTAATGCTGTGACCCTTTAATACAATTCCTGGTGTGGTGGTGAGTGCTCCCCCAACCATCAAAATGATCTCATTGCTACTTCATAACTGTAATTTTGCTACTGTTAATGAATCACAATGGAAATATTTGTGTTTTCCGATGGTCTTAGGCGACCCCTTGTGAAAGGGTCGGTTGACCCTCCAGGAGGGTCGTGACCCACAGATTGAGAACCACTGGTACAGAGGCTTCCCATTAAGAGATTGTCTTAAGTCTCAGAAGGGATTGAGAACCACTGGTACAGAGGCTTCCCATTAAGAGATTGTCTTAAGTCTCAGAAGGGACTTGGAGGGTTTTTTTTTTAATGTTTATTAGTTAATTTTGTGGATGGGAATAGTGCATGCCATGAAGATCAGAGAAAAATCTGCAAGAGTCAGTATTATAACTTTCAGGAGTGAGTTCTCTCCTTCCACCATATGGGTTCTGCAGATCAAACTTAGGTTGTCAGGCTTGACGACAAGTGCCTTTATCCATGGAGCCATCTGGCCAGCCCTAGAACACTGTATTTTTAAACAGTGCTGGAATTGTTAAAGACTATGAGGACTTTTCAGCGTGGACTGAACTCATTTGCATGATAAGATAGCCATGGACCTGTGGGGGAGAAGGAAAGGAAGATTATGGTTTAAAAGCAATATGGTTGGGTTTCAAATTGACAAAGGGTAGAGTTGTGTTGATCTATGTTATCAACTTGACAGGATCTAGATTCACAGAGGTGGCAAGTGTCCGGGCACACTTGTGAAGGACTATCTCGGTCAGGCTCACTGAGGCAGGAGGACACCCCTTAACTGTAGACAGCATCCTTTCATGGGCTAGGGTCCTGACGTACACAGAGAGGAGAAAAGATGCTGGGTGCCAGCCAGTTCCCTCTGCTCCCTGACTGGGGGTGCAATGTGACCAGGCGCCTCAAACTCTGCCATGCTTTACCTGTCATGATGTACTGTAACCCAAACCATGAGCCTTCCTTATTTTTGTTTTGATCATGTTTTCCCACAGCAACAAGACAAATAACTAACATACAAGTGCTGACGAGGACATGGAGCACTGAATGGCCCCACGTGGTCGGTGGAAAATTGTTTCCTTCTAGAAAGAGCCTGTTTGATATCAAGTCGAGCATGTGCCTGCCAGATGACCTGGCCATTTCACTCCTAGGTTTTGACCCTGGGAGGGATGGGAACAAATTCACATACATGAGTGTTTATGCAGCATGACCACCATCACTCACTATGGAAGGGACCAGCATTAACTCTGCATAGCACGTGCTGGAAAACTATAGAACAGGGAAGAAGAGTGAGCTGTGGATGCCATGGCAACCCGACAGAGCACCAAGCCAAGTACAAAAGCCAGAGTGTGATGCTTAGGAGGATGTGGCCATGGGGAAGGGGCCAGGGGACTTGGGTTTCCTGGGGCTAGGTGGCTGTGCCCGACCACAGTGGGACAGTCTGAGAGACTCTTGGGATTCAGAAAGCCTTTGTGTGCCTGGCTGCTATGGTGGGAATCACACAGCTTGATGCACTTACTGATTCTGTGGAAGTTTAAAAATAATTTTAAACACAATTTTTAAAAGGAGCCCCACTGAAAAACTGTCCAGATGTTTCTCTGCATGACACAGAAACAGTGTCCAGCTGCAGGAAAGGAGGGGGTTTGAGTCTGTGCATGCCAGCTCAGCCCAGACTGGACTCAATCTTACACTCAAGGACTACTGACAATGTCCAGCAAATGATGTTAGGAAAGACCTTGAAGGTCCTGTGGTAAGGTTGGCCCTGCAAGGATCTCAGAAGAAGCTCCAGAATGCACAGATGAGCACACTCTTCAATGTGGTCTAGGGACACAGTGTATTTGGATGACAACTCAGGGATTTTGGAGAGACATGTCCAGCCTCTAGAGTGAGCACTGGACTCAATGCTCAACGGCCCCAAGGATAGGTGCTGTGAGCTAGTATCCAGCTATATCCCATAGAGCCTTTGATCTTCACAGAAAGCCGGCGTCTCAGCCACAGAAAGCTGGTGTTTGGACCTGGATGTAGCTCCAGATGACATCTGTCCCTTCTCAGGCTGAAAGGATTGAGGGTGTTTCAGATCTGTGCCTGGTGATCTTTCGAGACTCTGATGGAGACAGACTATGGAGACACAAAGGGAATATCTCGGACAGAAAAGTAAGATGAGGGAGGGAACAGAGAGGGTTAAATAGGACCACGTCCTAAGAATAAAGCTTAGAAGCGAGGCAGGGACTTCACAGGGCTGAAAGGAGGGAGCATGGCCCCGATGAGCCAAGGCCATAGCCTGCCTTCTGGGAGTGCTGTTCTGGTTTTCCTTGTGTTGCTGTGATAAAATGCTCTGGCCGAAACAACGCATGGAGGAGGAGAGTTATTTGGTTTACACCTCCAGGTTGGAAACCCTCATTAAGGAAAATCAGGGCAGAAATTTAAGGTAGGAACCATTGAGCAGCACTGTCCACGGGCTAGTTCGCTGGCTCACTCACATGCTCACACTTAGCTAACTGGCGTGTGTGTCTGTGTGTGTGTGTGTGTGTGTGTGTGTGTGTGTGTGTGTGTGTACAACCCAAGACCACCTGCCTAGGGATAGTACTACCAACAGTGGGCGGGGCCCTCCTACATCAATCAATAATAAAGTCAGTGCCCTCAGTCGGCTCTTGGCAATTCTTCGGTTGAGGCTTTCCTCTCAGATGGCCCGAAGCTACTTCAAGTTGACAAGGTAAGTATGACAAGTGTGCAGTCATGAGGAAGCTGACCTCAGCCAGTTAACCAAGAGGACTGTCAGCGTGAGGGCCTAGGGCTCCTGGAGTCAGCGGGCCTGCTGAGGGCTTCCTCCAGCTGGAGCGCCTTGTCCCCCAGGGAGGAGCAAAGAGGGACTCACAACCGCTGCAGAGGCTGCTTAGGCCCAGACCCACCTCTCATCAGGGGCCTATGAAATGGAGTTCCATGGGAAAAGCCTTGATGAGGGTAACAATGCTATCCTAATGAGTGAGGAGAAACCTGAATAAATCTTTCAGCCCCGCTCACTCATGGACTTACAGACCACTGACTATGAGATCACAGACCTGCGTACTTCTCACTCGTTCCCGACTGGCCTGGCTACAGATGACGCATCTGCTGTTTGTGATAACGGTTACCTGGCTTACTGTTCAGGGCCACTTCTGCTGGCAGCGTTGGCTCTTTACCTGGCTACAGATGTCTGATGTGCGGCAATAGCAGGTGAGAAGGCTGGCATCCTGCCCAGGCTGCTGGAACAGGTGGAAAGGCTGGTACCCTGTCTTCACGTTATCTGTCCTTGCAGTCAGTCTCTGCTCAGCTCTGAGGGAGACCCGCTGATCGCTGGGAAACGCCTTGTCTAAGCCTGTAACACAAGTGAGCTTCTTCTAGAACTGCCTCATCTCTTGCCTTTCAAGACTAGAGACACCTTCCAGCCTCAATGGCCAGAAACCCCAGACCGGAAAGATGAGTTCCTGGGAGATCTCTGCCTGTTCCCAGAAAGCACAAGACTCCCAACTTCTCCTTCAGCATCCCTGTAGCAGAATCTTAAAGAGTCTTATTAATAAAATCAAACCTGAGCCATGTATTGGGGTAAAGCTGGAAGATCAGAGAACCAGAACAAGCCACAGCCACCTCACCTTGCTGGATCCTCAGCTGGTCTTGTTTCCTCAGACTGGAGGCCTCTGAGTCCTCATCCAGAATGAATCTCAGCTGAATTGCTGCTCCAAAGCCTGAAAGCTTAACCAGCCAAAAGCTTCTAGTTTCTGGTCCTCACGCCTTATATACCTTTCTGCTTTCTACCACCACTCCCTGAGATTAAAGGCTGGCTTTCTGGGATTAAAGGCGTGTGTCACCATGCTTGGCTGTTTCCAATGTGGCCTTGAACTCACAGAGATCCAGAGGGATTTTTATCTCTGGAATGCTAGGATTAAAGGCGTGTGCTACCACTGCCTAACCTCTATGTTTAATATTGTGGCTGTCCTGTTCTCTGACCCCAGATAAGTTTATT
>CABHPP010147001.1:52202-81822 GCA_902168425.1 Peromyscus attwateri
CCTAGGATTAAAGGCGTGTGCTACCACTGCCTAACCTCTATGTTTAATATTGTGGCTGTCCTGTTCTCTGACCCCAGATAAGTTTATTAGCATACACAATATTTTGGGGAACACAATACCACCACACATCCCTCTCTCTCATTATCTCTACCCTGAATCTGCAGGCCCTCAGCTCCCTGGGGTAGAGATGCTGGTTTATGGGCAAAGGGGTTTCCTCATTCTGATCCTCATTCAGATGAAGCCTTCCTTCACCTCAGCATTGCTCTCTGAAATGTTGCTTTTTTTTTTTTTTAATTTTTTTTAGGACTGAGCCTCCAGTCCTGAGTCTGGAAACAGTGCATTGGGATTATGTGACTTTTTTTTTTCAGAGTCTCACTCCCAAAAGTTGCCTTGAGTGTCAGAAGAGACTTTGCAAGACTTTAACTTCTGCATAATGCTTGAGCTATTGAAACTACAAGGTCCTTGGTGATTGTCTGAGATCATCTTGCTTGATGGGATGGACGTAAGCTTGAATCTGAACTGGGCCCACGAAGGCTCATGTGCTAAAGGATTGGTCCCTAATGCAGCAATGTTCAGAGATGGGGCTTTGGGGAAGTGGATAGCAAGGGTTCTGACCTCACCCATGGCTTTGTCCATTCATGTGCCCAGAATCTAAGGGAATATTGGGAGGTCATAGAGACTGAAGAAGCTGAGCCTACTGCCAGAGAGGGGCCTTTAAGAACCAGCCCTTGGGAACCATATCTTGTCTATTGTCCTTTCCTCCTCTAGACCCCAGCTGGAAAACTCCCTGGCTCTGCCTCCCAGGCCTTGCTAACCTCCCAGGAGACCACAGGGAGCTGTTCCCAAACAATCATGCCACAGAATCATCCTCAGAGACGGCTCCCACACAGACCTGTGGTTTTGTGGCATTGCTGGTAGAAAGGATGCTCTGGGGGATTGGGGCAAGCAGCCCTAAATTGCATCTCTTGGATGTCAAACCATCTGGTAGGACGGCTGCCAACCTGTGAGTCAGGAAGGAGAGGGGAGACCCGTGACTCAGACACAGCAGATGTAGGCCCAGCCCACCCAATGCACCCAGCACCCCAAGCTTGCACAAAGATCTTCCTTTTCAAACCATTTGAGAGTCAGTTGCTAAGTACAGTCATCGTTTACAAAGAATGTAAACCTACTATTCAAGGGAATTAATATAACAAATATCACTGGCACTAAGAGCTCCCCACACCCTGGTCTGTTGCTACCGTTTTCTGAGAGCTGTGCTCCCAGGGGGTTGCCTACTCACTACTATGCCTAGAGCACACAGGGCCTGACTCCTTCTCACATTCGGTCGTGGACTTCTCCAGCATGGCCTTCCAAGTCCCTGTAGCACTGCCCTGGCAGGATCCCCCAGTCAGAAACCACTGCATAGTACTACTCCATAGACTCCTCCATGAGGGCCCAATAATAGCCCTCATCCTGACCCCTAACATGCCTGCAGCCACGATGCAGGAAAACCACAGGATGATTCACTCCCGCCCCTGATACCCCACATGACCTCACCCTCTAGTACTTAGGGCCCACATAGGTGGCTGTCCTGCTGTCCCTGGTGTTCCTACACATCCCTGGTCTTCCTTAGACACTTGCTCATGAAGTCTCCATCTCAGATCTGCTGTCTCCTAGAGTGGTTCTCCCTTAAGCCTTCACTTGGGTGTGTCCTCTCTGAATGCACCACCACCACCACCACTACCGTCTGAAACCAGGGGCACTTAGTGACCATTCTCTCATTGCTGGGTCAGCTCCCTCTGGAAACATGGTCCCCTCAAGCCCAGCAGAGTCAGGAGCTGAGCCTCAGTCCCCCACAGCAGGAAGAACAGGCTTAAGCCGAGCGTTGGTGGCTCACGCCTTTAATCCCAGCACTCGGGAGGCAGAGGCAGGCCGATCTCTGTGAGTTCGAGGCCAGCCTGGGCTACCAAGTGAGCTCCAGGAAAGGCGCAAAGCTACACAGAGAAACCCTGTCTCGAAAAACCAAAAAAAAAAAAAAAAAAGAAAAAAGAAAAAAGAAAAAAAGAACAGGCTTAGTTGGGTGTAGGGGACCTGCCCCCACCTTTCCCAGGGTACTCTTGAGGAGAGAGGGATAAGAAAATACCAGATAGAAAGATAGACCTAGAGGACAAGAAGAAAGATAGAAACATAGGATAGCTTCAGGAGGACCTGGGTCAATACCCAATGCCCCAGAACTTTATAAAAAGGGCTTTTTATAACAATGCCACAGGGCAAGGCAAAAAACCTCCTCCTTGCTAGATACAGCCAAGTGTAGACCCTTCCAAATACTTGGTAACCATGGTCAAAATCATCCCCTTATGCAGCCCTGCTGGGTAAAGCAAACTCAGATTCTCTGATCCTGAGTAATCTGGGCCTCCACAACTGGGATGTAGGGGACATTGGTTCCATGCACCGGGAGCAAAGATTGGGCAGACTTACTTTCACTCAAAAATAAAAGACAGAGACAGGGAAAATTATAAAAATGTGAGAAGGAAAGTAGCCTTTCACCCACAAATCTAGCTGAAGCCTCTTCCCAGCTGGGAATCAAGAAGTCTTCCACAATTAACAATTATTTAAGGCCTTTCCCCCTTTCCAATTATAAACCTGCAATTTTCTATGAATCTTATCAGGGAAAGAACATATGTTAAACCTCCGTACAGCCCCATGAGCTCCTGGATTTACCTTATCAGACTACTTGCATTCAAGGCACTCCAGAGTCGCTCTATAATCTCACTTATCAAAAGAGAGGGAGAAAGGGTTTCTTAGAAGTCTTTTGAGCTGTGTCTTGAGAGTGAGGGCAATCAAAACAGCCTGCATGCCTACTGCCAAGACAATTTATTGTTACTATTCCTGGAGGAACTTGAACCCACACTTGGGACTGTCTTACTTTTTCTTTTATTGAAGCCCAGATCTGTGTTCCTGTACATGCTTTATTCTCTCTCTCTCTCTCTCTCTCTCTCTCTCTCTCTCTCTCTCTCTCGCTTGGTTTTTCGAGACAGGGTTTCTCTGTGTAGCTTTGTGCCTTTCCTGGAACTCACTTGGTAGCCTAGGCTGGCCTTGAACTCACAGAGATCCGCCTGCCTCTGCCTCCCGAGTGCTGGGATTAAAGGCGTGCACCGCCACTGTCCAGCGTGCTTTATTCTCTTTGGGGTCACCTTTATTAACTCCTTTAATGGAATCCCTGTGCTGGTTAGCATTGATTGTCAACTTGACAGAATCTAGAACTACGTGAGGAAAGGGGACCTGGGCATGCTTGTGAGAGATTATCTTGATTGTGTTCCTTGAGTAGGAAGACCCACCCACCATTCCTCAGCTGGGATTCTGGACTGAACACGTAAATAAAGGGAACCCAGGAGCAGTATGCATTCATTGCTCACTGCTCCTGATTGTGGATATGGTGTGACCAGCAAGAGCCTGCTGCCTTGATGTCCCTGCCATGGTAGACTGTGCCTTGAACTGTGAGCTGAAATAAACCCTCTCTCCCTTAAGTTGCTTTCATCAGGGTACTTATCACAGGAGTGAGAAACCAAACTAAGACCACCTCCCACTCTGCTTTATATTGCCTGGTCCTGAAATTCTTTTCTGCCTCACAGCCATGAATCCTGATCTAACCTGAGTCAAGATCCTTAAGAAGATTAATGGGGCTGGGTGGTGGTGCACGCCTTTAATCCCAGCACTTGGGAGGCAGAGGCAGGTGGATCTCTGTGAGTTTTAGGCTAGCCTGGTCTACAAAGCGAGTTCCAGGACAGCCAGGACTGTTACACAGAGAAACTCTGTCTCAGGAAAAAAAAAAAAGATTAAAGGGCCTCCTCTAACTGCTGAGTAAGATAGTATGTAGCTGTGTCTGCGTCTTCTCACCACTGACATTCCTACAGGACAGGCCCACCACAGACCACTCCTGTGTCTCTCCGCAGGGTTCGCAGGAGGTTAGTTTCCAACAAGCAAGACAGCCCCAAGCTGTCCTTTCCATCACCAGTGAACCATTCTAGCTGCTGCTGGAGCATGAAGCCTCTATGTCCTCTTTCTCCATTCCTGAAGTCCCCCAACTCCCATCTCACTCTCGCCCAACCTATCTCATCTACATAGTCAAATGATATGAACCTCTCTCATATGCTTGCAGGAGTATGGGGGAAGTCAGCCACATGATCCACCAGCTTCCGCTGTTTAAAGTTGGTCCTCTTCGAGCCCGTGTGTGGTTGATTTCACTGGCCAGAGAACAGAGAGACCAAGAGCTAGTCCCAACCTGAGCTGTAGCAGCACCAGGCCCTGGGGGTTCTTCTGCCTCCATTTACACAGCTAAGAGACACATTGAAAATGCACAAATAAAAACTAGCTCAGTAGACTCTCGTGTCTGTTTACTACAAACCCAATGATGTCTCCCATGCGATACCATCAGTGGGTCTGGGCTGGTGTCCTGCCAATGTCATAGGCAGGCATTGACTTCTTATCCTAAAGTTCACAAAGCTGAGGGGGGTCCTCCCTTAATAGGAAAGACCCACCTATATCCATACACAGGCACATCACAACCAAATCTATGAAAAGTAAAGACAAAGACCTTCAACGAGGGCAGAGAAATGGCAGAACTAGGCATGGTGGCACACACCTGTCATCCCAAGACTTGGGAGGTGGAGGTAGGATCAGGAGTTCAGTGACATCCTTGACTACACAGGGGGATCGAGCAACCAACTAGAGTGATGTATAGGACATGAGCTACAGGCATGGCTGCAGGCAGCTCCAGCATGGTGGGATGCGTTCGAACACCTGACAGGTTAAACAATGATCCTAGGCAGACAGTGAGAAGTAAACGTGTATACTAGAGACCCAGTAAAGCCACTGGGTGTTTAAAAGGGCTGTATAATCAACAGCAAAACAGCTACAGCAACAGACTACTTAAACATGTTCAGTTAATAATAATAACGACAGAAATGAGGGAACAACAGAGAACTGAAAAACAGGAAACATAAAGAAAGATAGCAAAATAGTAAGCTTGGATTCAAGTATATCAATAACCACATTAAAGTAATTGGTCTAATTTTTTTAAAAATGTGTCACAATTTTTTTAAATGACCCACCTATATGCTGCCTGCAAGAAACTAACTTCAAAGGCATTGGTAGAGATGTATAAAAAGGATGGAGGGAGATATGCTATGCAAACATGACCAAAATAGCTAAGTGTAATTGTATTAATATAAAAACAGAATTCATAGAAAATGATCAGAAATAAAAGGGGAAATTACATTTTGTTAAAAGGATCGATTAACCAAAAAGGCTGACCAACCCAATGAGCACATGCAACTGAAATACAGTTCCCAATGTGACACAAATGAAGTCAGAGCTGGGGGCAGAAACGTGCATCAGAATTCTGGCTGGAAACGTCATTTGTCTTCTAGAACAAAGAGAAGCCTACAAGGACACAAGACAATTTCACCTTCAGCCAACTGGATCTGACCAGTTTTTATAGATCACACCACCTACCCTCAACACCTCCTAAGTGCACATAGAAACAAGCAATACCCAAGGCCACTACAAAGTCACAAACATGTTAAATGAATTAAATCATACAGAGTGTGTTACACCAACAGAGATGATATGAACATCTCTAAATGCATAAATTTGATATCACATACTTCAATATAACCCACAACAACAAAACCTCAAGGGGCCTTGAAAATATTATTCAATTGAACTAAAATGAAAAAAAAAATCAAATCTGTGGTATGCAGTGACAGGAGAAGGGAACTTAAAATGCTGTTTATGTTTAAGAGACAGAGAAAAAGAGAGAGACCTCTCAAAAGAATAATGTAAACTTCTATCTCAAAAACCTAGTCTAAAAGAAAGAAAGAAATCTAGAGCAAGTAGAAAGGGAAGAAAAAGAGCAGCAATCCATGAACTTAAATGTGACAGACAAAATTGATGGAAGGCAAAACTAACAATCAATAAATATTAGCAAAGCTAACCACAAAGTAGAAAAGGGGGAAAGCTACCAATTTCCAGAACAAAAGAAAGAAAAATGATAGACCTCGTTTACATCAAGAGAAGAACAGAGGTCTATGAACAGACCTTCCACAGACTCAACAACTAAAGTGGAGTGAGCCATTCCTCAGAAACTGTAAACACCGAACCACAGCAGGGGCAGACAGTCTGAACAAGCCCAGGTCTCTTAAAGAAAGGGAAGGGAAACCTCCCCTCAAAAGAAATATCCAGAAGTATTTCAGCTGGTCTTACTGGTAAATTCCACCAAATGTTAAAGAGGAGAGAACACCTGCTATGGCTGCCATCTTCCCGAAAATAGAAAGGTCATTCCCAAGGGATCCTGGGAGACCAATGCCAGTTGACAATTAAACTTGCAAGAACAGCACAAAAGAAAACTTCACGCCGGTGTTCCCCACGAACAAATACAAAACTGGTCAACAGAATGTGAGCAAATCAAACACACCAGACCAGAAAACACAATGAGCAAGGTCCTGGTTGGAATTCCAACACTCCTCAGTGGATGGGAGGTAAATAAGCCACAGTATGTCCACACACCAGGAGAGGGCTCTGACCCAGCAAAGAGCTCACTGTTAATATACACGGGTCAGGGGAGGAATCTCCTGACAAGCAAGGGCTGAGTGAAATAGGCCAAGCCAAAGTTCTGTTTAGATTTACTTGAAATTACAGAGATGGAGAGATTCGTGGTCGCAAGGTCTGAGAGGGCAAAATAAGGAGTTTCTGGGTGGCCATGGGGATAGCATTCCTGACAGAGATCTCAGCTGCAAAGCTGTAAACTTGTGACCTATACAAAGTCAAACAGCCCATAAGCTGATGTGACCTGAGCAAAATGTGAGGGTCACCTTGTTACCAAGGTCAGTCTCTGTGTTCGGACATGTTTTTTTAGTTTTTTATTTGTAAGATAATTTCATTGGGGGCTCTTAGGGCAGAGTCTGTGGGAATGCTATGCCTTCCATTGCAAGTTCTTTGTAAAGTTTTAAATGATTTCAAAAGTTAAAAAAAAGGAAAAAAAAAGGAAGTAGAGCTGGAGAGATGGCTCGGTGGTTAAGAGCACTGACTGATCTTCCAGAGGACACAGGTTCAATTCCCAGCACCCACATGGCAGCTCACAACTGTCTGTAACTCCAGTTCCAGGGGATCTGACACCTTCACACAGGCATACATGAAGGCAAAACACCAATGCACAATATATATATATATAAAGCAAATGGTCCACAAAAGGTCTGCAAATTCAGGAAGGTTCATAAAACAGCACTGGACTCCATTGGTGATTAGAGAAAAAGTGACATTAAAATGACTGGATGTCACTGCACACCCACAGGGACAGCTAAAAGGAACCGACAATCACAGGTGTCTGCAGAGAGTGAGGAGGAACTGAAACAAATAACTGGGAGAACAGGAAATGGTACGAACACCTTTAGAAACTGAGGACTGTTAGGGAGTTAAACACAAGCTTGCTTACAATGCACCATTCCACTGTATGTAGTTACTCAAAAGAGAGGAAAAAACATCCTCCCCAAGTCTTGAGTGGACGCACAGTAGCTTTCATGACAAGGCCCTCCAAAATGGAAACAGCCAACTCCTGGGCCAGAAAGGCCACTGGCAAATGGATGAACCCACAGACTGCGACACAATTAGATTTGGATGTAGGCAAAGGCATTACACAGAATCCAGTGGGGCATGCATTGTCTACTCCATTTACCTGAAATGAGCAGATAGCAAAGCGAATCTACAGTTTCAAACTACAAGTCGGTGAGTTGGGGCTGGGAGTATGAGGATTCTAGGGCAGTGGATATGCTCTCTATTGCATGCTAACACAAACTTACAAAACCACCCCAAACAATGTCCCCTAACATGTGCCTCTTCTAGTGGGTGAATGGGATCTTGTGAAGTGGCTTGTTGGTTTTTGGCTTTTTTTTTTTTTTTTTTTCAGAACAGGGTCTCACTATATAGTTGGCTGTACTGGAACTCACTATGTAGACCAGGCTGACCTTGAACTCACAGAGATCCACCTGCCTCTACCTTCCAAGTGCTGGGATTAAAGGTTTGCACCACCATGCCTGTCTGATGAAATGGGTTTTTATAGAATCTCCAGTCCTAACACTCCCACTCCATGCTAAGAGGACTGTGGCTGTCATCTACCCAACATCCCCACTACAACGTGAGCAACTTAGATGAACTCCCTATCTGCTTTCTCCCTCTTGCTCACCGTAAGAGACAGACCTTGTGTGGAGGACAGCCCAGAATCAGTGATGAATGTGATCTCTGGGGACTCTAAAGGCTTCCAAACTTTCAGGGAAATTCCCAGGAAACGTGTCCCTGACCTGGGCCCAGGAGCCAGGATACACCAGCCACATCATACACAGCTCCTTCCCAAGCCTGCCCCCACCCCCTCTTGGCGAAGGCTGGAAAGAATCTTGCATAACCAGAGGACATTGGAGTCCAAATCCAGAGACGTCTCCGCCAACGCTTCAGCAGTGGGGAGCGGCTCCGAAGAAAGCCAAGCCAGGCTCAGTGGCCTCTTTCCCTCTGACCTGACACAGAGTGTAGCCCTTCCTCTGGGACTTCCAGAGAAAGCTGGACAGGGAGCCAGAAGACTAGGTTCACAGTTTATTACAGACTTTAACTGTCTTTCCCAAGAACATTTTGTCAGATCCATGCTTTGCACAATCATCCATCACATCCTCCCAGCAGGGAGGGGGATATTAATGTTATCTTCCTTCTCGAAATTGTTCTGGTCTTCAAAGGTATTCTATACTTGTTCTCAGAGATTAAGTGTGTGTGTGTGTGTGTGTGTGTGTGTGTGTGTGTGTGTGTTCTCAGGCTAAAAAATATCTAACTCAAGTTGCATCCTTGGAGATGAGCTGTCCCAGTAGCTGAAATGCTTGTTGGGAACACAGAGGTTTTTACTGGGTTAAATGAGCAATGACTTGGTAGGGCAGCTGGTAGTGGAGCCCCTCCCCCATCCCTCCTTAAAGTCTCAGCAACCAGAGAAGAGCTTGCCCTTCTATCAACAGTGCAGCCAATTACCCATGGAGTCAGCAGCCAAGACCTTTCCCCACTGATGACATCACACCTGGAGGGACCTGAGCAGATCCAGGGAGAAGACTGGCCCTGGATCCCGTCATCTTTAACTGGCATAGGCCATGATATTGGGGCAGCTTGTGAAGAATCATGGCTGAGGGTTAAGTCTACTACACCCAAATCAGGCCCCTGTGACTTGAACATAAAATGGACCAGGTTAGGAACACTCAACTGAAAGAATAAGGTAAAAACACCGTTCTATTTCCCCATCAAAAAAATACATGGGTATTTGTGAAGTTGGGGAGCCCAGTGAAGGGTGTGGAGGGACAGCAAAGACAAGGACCAGTGACAGGTAGGGTTACAGGCAGGCTGGCTGAAAGTAGGGAGCAGGGCACAGGGTCTGCAATGCTCCCCTGGTTCTGCTTGACCCCAGCAGCAACAGGAAGCCACTGAAGACTCAACATGGAGACAGAGAGCAGGATGTAGAGTATGCTGAGTATGTAGAGTATGTAGAGAGTAAATAGAAAGAATGTGGGGCCCTTCTTACAGAGTCCTCTTCTCAGGAAACATACTTGGGGATCAACAGTGGTCCTTCACATGGAACAGAGCCCTCAGGCTGAAGAGGGGTAGGGTTCCCGCCCCCCTCCATATCCAGCTGCAATGTGTTAGGGAGCCAGAGTGTTATCCCAGGCCAACAATGCTATAGGGGGAGCAGAAGTGGAAGAGACTCCCATGCAGGTGGAAGCCCAAGGCAACCCTTGGCTTTGCTCAGGGTCTGAGCCAGTGAGCAGCTCTCTAGGCCCCGGGCAAAGTTCTGAGCCACAGGGGTTCCCCCACCACCACCGAAGCTCCCAAGTCTTTTTTTTTCTTTTGCTTTTTCCCAGTATTTACTGAACACAACACCATTATTTCCTTTTACACAGCAAAGTTGTTACTTTCAAATCAGCCAAGCTATTAGGACCGTCAGTTACCATGAAATTAAAAATGATTCTACATGTTGTGGTTGTTTGAATAGATATGGCCCCACTCATGTGTTTGAATGCTTGGTCCATAGGGAGTGGCACTATTAGGAGATGTGGCCTTGTTAGAGGAAGTATGTCACTGTGGGGGCGGGCTTTGAGGTCTCTCATGCTCAAGCTATGCCCAGTGTGGCACACAGTCTCCTTCTACTGCTTGCAGATCAAGATGTAGAACTCTCAGCTCCTTCTCCAGCACCATGTCTACCTGCATGCCACCACGCTTCTCACCATGATAATGGACCGAGTAAGCCAGCCCCCATTAAATGTTTTACAAGAGTTGCTGTAATCATGGTGTCTCTTCACAGCAATAGAAACCCTAAGACACATGTCCAATTCAATTAGGAGACATCTGCAATATATAAATCACTCTAGTGAAGTCAGCAAGATTACCACGCTGATTTTTTTATTATCCCTTTTATTTTTTGAGATTATATTATAATTACATCATTTCTTCCTTCCATTTCCTCCCTCTAAACCCTTCAATATACTCCTCCTTACTCTTTTTCAAATTCATGGCCTCTTTTTTCATTAATTGTTACATATATATTTTCCTCTAAATACACACACACACACACACACACACACACACACACACACACATTCTGTTCAGTCTGTGTAGTGTTTCTTACATATGTTTTCAGGGATGACCATTTGGTACCGGATAAGCAGTTGGTGTGTTTTCCCCTGGAGAAGACTTCTTCAGCATTCCTTAGTTTCCTGTAGTTCTTTGTGTAGGGTTGAGGCCTGCTAGGCTTTCCTATCCATGTTAGCATCTACATAAACAATAGTTCATGTTCAGCTTGTGTTATGGCAGTCATGTTGGTGAGGTTTATGGGTGCAGCTAATGAGGCTTTAAGAGTGCCTGTCAACCATGAATTAAAGTTGAATTTCAGAAACAACAGAAAGCTTACAAACTCATGGAAACTGAACAACTCATTACTGAATGAAAAGTGAGTAAAGGCAGAAATTAAGAAGGAAATTTAAACTTTTTAGAATTTAATGAAAATGAAAACAGAGCATACCCAAACCTACCATGGCACAATAAAGGGAGTTCTAAGAGAGAAGTTCACAATAAGAGCCTACATTTAAAGAAATTAGAGTGATCCCATATTAACAACTTAATGACATCACCTGAAAGATCTAGAATGAAAAGAAGTAACACCCCAAAGGAGTAGATGACAAGAAATAATCAAACTCAGGGATGAAATCAATAAAACAGAAACAAAAAATATTACAAAGGATCAACTTAATCAAGAGTTGGTTCTTTGAGAAAATCAGTAAGATTGACAAACCCTTATCCAAATTAACTAAAAGACAGAGAGTAAATATCAAAATTAATAAAAGTAGAGACAAAAAGGGGGATATTACAAGGAACAAAGGGGGACAGACACCAAGGAAATCCAGAAAATCATAAGGACATGCTTTAAAAATCTGTATTCTACCAACCTGGAAACCTAATAGAAATGAGTAAATTTCTTGAAATACACAACCTACCAAAGTTAAATTAAGATCAGATAAGCAACTTAAACACCACCTAACCCCTAGTAAAATAGAAGCTGTAGCACGAATCCTAATTGGCCTTGATAATAAAAACCTGGAGCCAGATAACAGAATTAATGCTGAAAGATCAGTAAAGGAGCCAGGCACTAGAGAGACTTCTTACCTCTACTTAATCCCCCCCACACCCACTTGAAAAGGGCCGAGCTCCTGTGTCCACCCCTCCTTATCTCTTCCTCTCTCTGCCCAGCCATATCACTTCCTGTTTCCTCCTCCCAAGTGCTGGAATTAAAGGTGTGTGCCACCATTGCTTCTAGTGGCTAGCTCCACACTCTGATCTCTATTTTATTTGTGAGAGCACAAACAAAATATCATCACAAGAAGCTTTAGTGAAAAGTCTCACAACAACAACAAAAACCCAGGGCCAGATTCAGAGCAGAATTCTATCAGACTTTCAAGGAATAATTAATGCCAATATTCCTCAAATTATGCCACAAAATTGAAAGCGAAGAAATATTTCCTAATTCTTTTGACAAGACCCTATTACCCTGATACCTAAACCACATAAAGACACAACAAACAGACCAGTTTCCCTTATAAGGTGATTTGAGTGACAATGACCCCATAGGCTCATATATTCAAATGCTTAGTCCCCAATGGGTGAACTGTTTGTGAAGGATTAGGAGGGGTGGCCTTCTTAGTGTAGGTGTGTCCTTGTTGCAGGAGGTGTGTCACTGGGAGTGGGTTTTGAGGTTTCAAAAGCCCATTCCAGCGCAGCTCTAGCGCTCTCTCTCTCTCTCTCTCTCTCTCTCTCTCTCTCTCTCTCTCTCTCTGCCTGCTGACTGTAGATCAGGTTGTAAAGCTCTCAGCAACTGCTCCAGTGCCATGCCTGTCTTTTTCACACATGGTGAATGATGATAATGGACTAATCCTCTGAAACTACAAGCCAGCCCCCGATTAAATGCTTTCTTTTGTAAGAGTTGCCTTGGTCATGGTGTCTCTTCATAGAAATCTAACAATAACATAAAACACCTTATGGACATAGATGAAAGAATTCTCAATAAAATACTTGCAAACCAAATCCAAGAACACATCAAAAAGATTATCCACCATGATCAAGTAGGCTTCATCCCAGAGATGCAAGCTTGGTTCAACATATGTAAATCTGTAAACATAATCTACTACATAGACTGAAAGAAAAGAAAAACACATGGTCATCTCATTAGATACAGGAAAGACCTTTGACAAAGTTCAACACCCCTTCATGATAAAAATTCTGAAAGACTGAGGATTCAAGGGACATATCTAAACATAATAAAGGCAATTTACAGTAATTCCACAGCCAACATCAGAAACAGGCAGAAACTCAAGGCATTTCCATTAAAATCAGGAAAAAGACAAGGATGCCCACTCTCTCCATACTATTCAATATAGCTCTTAAAGTCTTAGTTAGAGCAATAAGACAACTGATGTCAAGGGGATACAAATAGGAAAGAGGTCAAAGGACCTTATTTGAAGATATGATTTTATATATAACTAACCCTAAAAACTCCCCCAGGAAACTTCTACAGCTGATAAACGCTTTCAGCAAAGTAGCAGGATACAAACTTAACACAAACCCCGAAGCCTTCCTCCATACATATGACAGACTGAGAAAGACATCAAGGAAACAACTAAATACACACACACACACACACACACACACACACACACACACACACAGGGTAGCTAAAACAATCCTGAATAATAATAAAAGAACTGCTGGAGGTATCAGCATCCCCAATCTCAAGTTGTACTACAGAACTATAGTAATAAAAATACCATGGTATTGGTAAAAACAGACATGTTGATCAGTGGAATAAAATTAAAGATCCAGACAAAAGTCCACCCATATATGGGCACCTGACTTTTTTCAAAGAAGCCAGAAATACACACTGGGAAAATACAGTCTATTTGACAAATGATATTGGTCATACTGGATAGTTGTACATTGAACAATACAAATTCATCCACATTTATCACCCTGTAAAAACTCAACTCTAAATGGATCAAGGACCTCAACATAAGATCAGATACCCTGATCTGAGAGAAAAGAAAGTGGGAACAGCCTTGAACTCATCGACACAGGAAAAGACTTTCTGAACAGAACACCAATAGCATGGTCTAGTGTGACATGAATCGCACTGAAGTCAATTATGGGCCCAGAAGATGAATATGTAGGAATATGAGGTGTGACAGTTCCAGGGTCTCTTCTGGTGTCATCCGTCTCTCCCCATTTACTCTGCCCTGCACTGCCCCTCAACTCTCTGTCCCCTCATTCTGAGTCCTAGGTCTCAAAACCACAGGACAATGACTCTGTGAGGCCCCTCCCACCAGCCTTCACAGACTTCCCACCCTCTGGGAAGTTAGCACCCCAGTTCTTGCGGTTTTGTCTAGAGGCCTTGGGAGGTTCCTAAGATGTTTCAGAGTCTGGGACGCCAAAATGGTTTAGTCGTCGTTATCATTCTCTCAGTAACGCACCAAATACAAAAGCTCCCTGCTCGGCTTCAGATGGCCTTTCCCTGGGATTCAGGGTCACACTGAAGTACATCCATGGACTCTAGGGCCGTCCAGGGTCCCCTTCCCTCCACTGACTCAAGATCCCTCCCCCACAGCCTTTTACCACAGCTGGAATAGAGCAGATCTGACAGCGCAGCTGTCTCCCATTAAGCCAGCAGTGAAATTTATAAGAATGTACGTACAGCAGGGCTGCTCTTCTTCAGTCTTTGCAGTTTTGGAAAAATATCATGTTTTTCATTAAAACAAATTCTTTTAATATGTAATGGGTTGATTTTGCTAATTTTGAATCTATTACTATATTATTTGTAGTCCTCTTTTAATTTCTGATTCAACGAACACGGATCGATAAACGGTTGTGTGAACAAAGCCCTTCCGAATTTCCACCACCTGGAACGGTGGAAAGAAGCTGAGAGCCACAAAGGAGACAGCTGCCTACCTGGGGGAGGCGGGGTCCCTGAGTGACTGTCCCCTGGCAGCCCCTCAGCTTGAGGCTCCTGTGTCTAGAGTTTGTGCCAGTGAAGGACAGAGTTGAGTCCTGGGCAGATGCATCTGGGGTTTTCTCAGCATTTTTTCCCTGGGAGGGGGGGGGACCCGCGCTTCCCTCCCAAACAGTGGGACCACCCAGCCATGTTCTTGGCCTGCTTCCCCCACATCCCTCAGGGCTTGCCACCCCTCCCACTACAGACTTCTCCCCCGACCAGTTTCACAGCCCCCTATGGAAAAAAGGAGCAAGGCCTCGTGACTCACCTCACCCTGCCCAGTGTCAATGGACTGTGTTCCCCACGATCACTGTGGCAACCCTGGCCTCAGGCTGACCCTGTTTGGAAAGGGTGGATTTAGTGGGTTAGGTGGGTACAGTGGGGTTTCAGAGGTGGGCCTGATCCCAGAGGATTGAGCCCTAAGAAAAGAGGGAGAGAGCCAAGAGTATGCTCCCCTTCTCCCAGTCTCTGTGAGGATAAGCAAAACATGCCCCTTGGATGACTAGGGTGCAGCTCAGTGGCAGAGTGCTTGACTAGAATGTTCAGGACCCTGTTCGATCCTCCTTGGCACCAAAAAGGGGTAAAATGAGGAGGAGGAAGAGGAGAAGGTGGGGTGTGGAGGATGAGAAGGAAGAGGAGGAAGAAAGGAGGAAGAAGAGAAAGGTGAACCAACTATGAGCCAGGGAAGGGTGCCTCACCAGAAACCAACCCCACCACACCTTAATCTGGAGTTTTTGATGCTATAACTTTGAGGAGACAGCCAGACATGATAGCATACACCTGTGAGGCCCAACACTTAAGAGTCTGAGGCAGGTGGATCATGAATTCTAGGGCAGCCTGGCCTACGTTGCCATGAGGGACACAGAGCTCTGTCTGAGGCATTTCATTTCTGGCTAACATAGGGCCTTTCACCGTCCACATGGCTGGTGCCTTATTATAAACTTTTATAATCAGTTTTCTTGACACGGCACATACATATGACATAAACAGAAATGGGAGATGGGGGCCAGGAGATGGTAATACAAGTGAAATAGCCAAGCACCTGATGTACTTGAACGAAAATGTCATCATGAAATCCATGGTTTAAACACTGCACCTACTCTAATAAAAGGGAAGAGTGTGCATTTTGATTGTGCATTTTAATGACTTTGCACAAATGCACACCAGTGTGAGCACAGCACCCTCAAGCTGTCTCTTGGGCGACATTCTGCACCAGAGGGTCACCCCATTCATGCCTAGCAACACTCACCAGCTCTCAGCCTGTGAGACTGCTCTTGCCTATTCCAGATGCTACCAGAACTGAACCCCTGCACATCTATTCCATCTGGCTTCCCTCCGTGTTGCTGCATGAGGAAAGCCTGTGTCCACTGAGCAGGTTCCTGTCGCTCACACACAGGACTTATGGTCATATCCACTGCTTGAAGGTGATGAATGAGGCTGCGAATGTCCTTACATTGACTGCCAATGACCATTCCCATTGTCTTAAGGAAACACTCGGAAGTAGAGGGGATGCGTTAGCAGGTAGGAGGAAACATAACTATAAAGTGGCCAGTTCTCCAAGCTCCTGTATCATTTGAACTCCTATTGCCGAAGTATGTTTCTGCTGCTCCATGACCCCCATTGGTACTTGGCTTTATGGGTCTTTGATTTTGGATACTCTTGAGTGTGGGATGGCATCTCACTGCAGTTCACACAACCAGGAGGGAGTCACGGCTGGGGCTGGGGCTCGGCACATGATTCCAGATGTTGGAATCTCCTGTCTGTGGGTGTGGAGGTACGGGTGGCTCCATATTGATTCTTAGAAAGGCCTGATGCCTGAGGCTCCTCAGTGATGGAGGTCAAGGGGATGTGACAGCCCACTGTCAGGAAAGACAGGCTGGGACCGCTAGTGTGCCTGATGGCCATGCCTAACCACCCACATCCACATGTAGCTAACTACAGATGTCAGAAACCTGTAATCCCACCAGGAGTCAGGTACGTCCTTCCCATAAAATCCTAGTGTTCCTTCTATGTCGGGTGATTTTTTTTTCCCTTGGGACTCTTCTTGTTGGCTGCCCTTTTATGACAACTCAGAGACTGCTCAGAGCCGCCGTGGCACAGAGAAGAAAGCAAACTATCTTACACTCAAAACGGAGCTCACTGGCAATAGATTTAAAACTTCTCTAAAAACTCTAAATGCTCATCACTTGGGCCTGATTTTTATTAAGCTGACCGAGTCTGTGGGTGCTGGTGGGTCTGCGGTAAGCACTGCATGTCCAGCATGTCTGCATCTGCCTGGGAACGGCTTCCCGCCAGCGTTCGTCAGCCCTAGGACCGAAAAGAAAATCCTTTTCCGTTAACGTTTAACGGACTTTGAGGAGGCTAAAATGGAGACTTCCTTTAAGCAGTTGAGAATCTTTACAGCCCACCTTGGCTAGAGAGCACAGGCCGAGAAGCCAGGAGGGAGTCACTGGCTGGGGCTGTTACCATAGTTTCCTAATATGCTCCCTTGCCTCTTCTGACAGCCCAGAGAGTGCCTGCTGGCTGAGCTCCTAACCTCTGTTTATCATTTGGTACTGCCTATGGCCCCTTCTGAATGTTGCCATTTATGGTTAGAATTCATCCCGGTTTGGCCGCACAGATGGGAACACTTAACCGATCAGAGCGTTCCGGGTTCTCTCAAATGCAGCCAAAGTCAGAGGGGGCTGAGGGAAGTGGATGAGGGGGGCTGTGCCGCAGCTGACCATAATAGACGTATCCCCCGCGGGTACTCAGGTGGGGTCCACGCTCAGCTTCTGCTGCAGCCTTGCCAGGATCATAGAAACTATTTGGGTCGTGCAGAGAACATGCTGGGGCTCTTGGGGAAGCCACACTGATAGGTCCAGTTACTGCTTAGTTCTGCTTACTGATTGATGAGGCCCAGAGAGGCTGAGTCTTTGTGGGGCAGGGTCCACCTGCCCATGGTAGAGACGGAAGGGGATGCTGGTCACCGCTTTAACCAAATGAACTCTGCCCAAGAGTACATCATGTGAGGCCCAGATGGTCTTGCCAACTGGAGGCCAGTGAGCAGGTACAGCCTGGTCTCTTACGGATGCAGCTCAGCTCTACCCCCACGCATACACTCCACGGAGCACATTCCACTAGAGGCACCCTGAGTCCCACTGTGTCTGGAAGTCTGTCCTCAAGGCACTGTCTTGGGCTCTTTCTCCATGTCACACCCACTCATCCCCCCAGGCAGCAGCACAGGAGCTTGACTTCTATGACTTGAGGAGACAAAAAGAGGATTCCAAATAAAGAGCGGAGCTCTCTCCCACCAAATATGACCCTCCTTCGCTCTCAGCTAAAGTGTGGCTAAATCACAAAACAAGGGAAACAAGGCCGTGTCCTTTAAAGATGGCTTAAAGAGGAGCACATTCTTCCCTGGTCTCTTGGGGTTGGATGTCAATACTGGTCTCCAGGAGATCGTGTCTCACCATCTGCCACATAGTGGGGAAGCTAAATAATGCTGTTGGCTGCCTTTAAAACTCCCTTTAAGAAGTACACATCTGTGTGGGAGGTGGAGGAGGCAGACTTCAAGTGTTCCTGCTGGAGCCAGGAGCAAGCCAGAGCCACCATCACAGCCTGGCAGGTGTCCAGTGCCTGGGAGACACCACTCACAGGCTTGCCGGGCTCACCTCTGCTGCAGGCTGGTTTTGAGGGTCTCCAGTGCACGAGGGACAGACACAGCCTTGCTGTGTCCGTGGATGGCCCTAAAGGCATGCCATCAGCATCCAAGGAAAATTTTCAGAAAGTTAAAAAATGGTGCTTTTGGTCCAAACAGGATGGACACATGGCAGAGAATCTGATCCCCCGAGTTGGGGCACATCCCAGAGTCATTTATACCAGAGCTATGTAGAAAGGACACATCCCTCACCTCTCTGCCTCATTGTTGTGGTGTTTAATAACAGAAAGTTGCAAGCAAGGATACAGGATGGCATGCTCACCCAGGCATCCACCCTCGTGTCTGCGTGGACAGACAGCTGTGTTTTTTTTTTTCTCTTGGTTTTGTTCAGTGTCTTATAGGCAACCTCATCTCACAATAACCAGAATGCCATCACCCATGTCCCTTGCTTAGCAGAGTCTTATGTCCAATACTCTCTCCATTTGGACACACTAATACTGTGTATATCTACTTAGAGGGAGCACTTTAATTGTGTTCAACTGTAAAGTCAAACCCTCCACTTCTGGGAGCGCCATCGACTTTACCAGCATGGTGAAGATGATCTGTAAACAGCCAGAGCAACTCACCTAACCTCTAAAGGTAAAAGGGGTCACATGCAAAAATACTATTAAAAAGCACTATGCATGTAAAGGTTTTCAAATGATCAGAGGAAAATGTTTAACTTTTCTGGTGGCAAGACACGAGTTCAGAAGCAGGCATTTTGGATCTGATGCTAGACCCATCCCTATGCATTCCCAGACTTAGAAGAGTAGCTCACTCCCAAGCTCCCCTCTTCCCAGATGCTCAACTTGCAGAAGCAACCTTAGCCTGGCTGGGAGCAATCCAGGGAGCCCTGGGGAGCTGAGGGGCCCGCCTTTCCCCCTAAGCCCTCCATCCACACCCAAAACCATAGTTGCCAAATTCAGCATTGCCCACACCAGCTTGCTTCACTGAGCCCCGATTCTCTGGAGGAGGTGGCGGTGGTGACAGAGGAGTGTCATGGGAGTCCACTGTGCCAAAGCTCACAGTGGAAAGTAGGTCACAGGGTGACCACAGTGAGTCACGCTGGACAGCCCGGGTCCTGCGGGAACTTTCTGTGGAAAGCTGTCTTCTGACTCAGAGAGTGGGAAGGAATGTGGGAAGCTGGTGCAACCCAATCCATTTGAATGTTCATCAAGCTTGTATGAATCACTTCCAGACACTGTACAGCATCCCAGGGTTGAGAAGGGACCTTAGAGGAAGTCCACTCCAGGTCCTGAGTCAGGGATGGTAAGGGTGGCGGAAGGCACTCTTCAGACATAGAACCTGGGAGTGTGGGTGGAGCTGGGGACCCACTGGCCTCAAATGTTCAGCCCAGGCTGCACTACTGCCTCTCAGGTCCTTGTAAGCAGAGCATCTCTCCACCTAGCCTCATGCCACACTCATGTGCACCTTCCCACATCCACACTGTAAACATATCAAAACTGCGTTGAAGGAGCCAGAGAGACAGTGGGTAAAAACACTAACTGGAGTGGACCCAGGTTCAGTTTCCACCACCCACACAATGGCTCACAACTGCCTGTGACTTCAGTTCCAAGGCATCAGACATCCTCTCCTGGCCTTTGCAAGCACACAGTGCACATACATACATTCAAGCAAAGCATTTATGCACATAAAGTAAGTCTTTAAAATGCTTTGAATGTAGAACTGGGTTTGATCCCCAGGACCTACATGCTAGGAGAGAACCCACTCCTGCATGTTACCCTCTGGCCTCCACATGTGTGCTGGCAGGCAACCACCCAGCCCCACACATACAAAAAATAAATTTAATAGTTAAAATGTTTGTTTAATAATTGTAAGTACACAGTGCTGGTGTTTGAGTGCTCACTGCGACTTGACTTCAGCTGGTCTTCAGATTGTAAGCACTAGTTAAGGATGACCGCCATTTTCTTCCTTTGAAGACAGTGAAACAGAGGGGGGATGAAGTCTGCAAACAAACCATAAAAAGTCACTCTTGCACCGAGTGTGGTTGTGCACATCTTTAATCCTAGCACTAGAGCTGCAGAAGCAGGCTGATCTCTGTGAGTTCAAAGCTGGCCTGGGCTACCAAAGAAGAGGAGGAAGAGGAGGAGAAAATGAACACTGAGCTATCCTCTTACATTAAATGACAGTCTTAGAAATGTGTCATTAGATGTAGCTTGCAGAGGAAAGACATCACTACTTCTACCTGTGTGTCCTGCTGGGGAATGGGACGCCAATGGGCAGCACGTGATTTACTTCTAGTTATTAATCAGCTTTGTTTCTACTATGGTTTGACTAACTGTTTCCCAAGGCGCTTTAATGTGTTAAAGGTCTGGCCCCCTGGGTGGCCTCATTTACACTCCTCCTTTATCTGGAGTTCCCTGCTCACTAGCCTGAGAGCGCTAGCTACTGCCCTCCACTGTCCCTCCCAGATCCTGTCCCTCAGCCATCTTGACCTAGTGTGAGCCACAACCTCTGATCCAGGCTGTAGTCCTGGTCCCAGGCCCACAGGATTCCTCATTAGTGTGGGATTTGTGAACACAAAGGCACAGGTGCTCAAGCTCTGGGTCCCAAGAATTCACAGTGAGGATGAAGGATTCACAGGAGAGATGAATCAGAGGGGATGGGGGGATCCAAGGGATGGAGGATCCTGGGAGGATGAATAATTCACAGTGAGATGAAAGATCCAATGAAGATGGGATGGAGGATCCAATGAGGATGAAAGATCCAGTGAGATGAAGGATTCACAGTTGGGGTGAAGGATTCACAGTTGGGGTGAAGGATCCAGTAGAGATGAAGAGTTCACAGCTGGGATAAAGGAGCTAGTGGAGATGAAGAATCCAGAGGAGATAAAGCATTCACAGTGGAAATAAAGGATCCAGTGGGGATGAAGGATTCAGAGGGGATGAAAGATCCAGGATCCAATAAGGATGAAGGATCCAGTGGGCATGAAGGATCCAAGCACATGTCCAACAGAAAAGGTATTTGGCCTTCTATTGAATCACATGACTGGTCTTCCTTGGCAGCCCTGGTACCTACTTGCACCCACACCTCCACCCCCAAATGAAGTACAAGCTTGCCTTACCTTCAGAGTGTTAGCAATGTTACACCAACTGTGTTTCAGCCTTTGGGATTAGTGAAGAAATGTGCTTCTGGATCAGAAGTGCTGGAATTCTAGGCATGTTAGAAACTTGTGTGAGTAGAGCTGGACTTTGAGGAAATCCTTATTAATTTTTCCAAAAAGTGTCCCTCAACATCACTGAGCCAGTCTTGGCATGACGATTCAATTTAACATGCCATTTTTAATGTTTAAACCTATAACCCAAGTCACAACTGCTGGGGATATCTTTCTGTATGCTGTGAATGTGTTGCTCTGATTGATTGATAAATAAAAATGATTGGCCAGTAGCCAGGCAGGAAGTATAGTATAGGCAGGATAAGCAGCAGGGAGAATTCTGGGAAAGGGAAGGCTGAGTCAGTCACCAGCAAGACACAGAAGAAGCGAGATGTAAAAGTACCAGTAAGCCACAAGCCACATGGCAACTTATAGATTAATAGAAATGGGTTAATTTAAGATATAAGAACTCGATAGAAAGAAGCCTGAGCCATTAGGCAAACAGTTTAAATAATATAAGTGTCTGTGTGTTTATTTGGGTCTGAGTGACTGCGGGCCTGGGTGGGACTGTAGATAACTCCCGCAACACACAACCATCTCCCTACACACAGGCAGCTGCAGGCCCTTTTAACTTTCCAATAGTTACTTTGTCCTATGAACATATAATATTTGAGGGAACAATCACTAAGACCTTCTCTTGCCAGGCCCTTGCCCTCTCTGCTGTCCTATAACTTGCTTGACTCTGTATCCTACATGTTTCCTAGGAAGACTGTGTTTTATGAGTCATTTTGTTATTCCCTGGGAATGGGTGTCTTAGGCTGTGCTGTGGACTCACTGGCCACAAAAACAGTCACAGCCTGGCCCTGGCACCTAAGTGTTACATAAGCCTCCATTATGTCTCTTCGTTGGGGCCCTCAACATGTTTTGGATCCCGAGACCCTCTCCTGCCTTGGCCCACAGAAGGTACAACTGACCTCTGGGTGGTGATGCCAGCACCCGCCCCCTCTCCTCGGGGCACAGGGATGGCTTTCTGAGGGTGTGTCCTCTGGGTTTCTCTAGGACCATAAGGCTCTGGGTAATCCATTTTCTGGTACGTTCTGAACCTGTCCCCCTGAAAATCAGGACCCAACAAACAAGAGGATCCAGGGGGTCTCGTGGCTTGAAGAAATTATTGCTTACACATGGAAAGGAGATGGCCGTGGAGTCCATGGGGCTGAATTAGAGCCATAAACATTAGTATGAAAGTGCAATGCCTGCACCCACATGCATGTCACATGAGCAGACTGAGAGGCAGGAAGAAAATCACAGCAGCCTGCATCCGGGATCTGCAGACCGGGAGGGAAAGGCTCAGACACTTGAAGCCTACTGGACACGCAGAGGATCCCACTGCTCAGCCCCATCATGGCTGCCTCCTACAACGTGGAAGCATTGGCTCCCTCTTGTACTCAAGGCAACTGTACAGACCCAGGGTGTGACCATAACATTCTGGCATCGATCAATAAGAGCCCAGGCCCAGAATGTTTGGCCACTGACTTGGCAAAAGCCCTCCTTCCTGTTCTGACTGGAATGACTCTCAGAGGTGGTCTGCCATCTCGGAGAAGATAAAACCCTCATTTTTGTGTGTGTGTGTGTCTGTCAGGTTCTGAAATTTCTCTGACCCCTGTCCAGAGAGCTGTGGATCCTAAACACACCTATTGGCCACATAGCTGACCTCATCCTGGTCAGGCAGGATGAGCAGGGTTGAATTCCCCTCAGAGAATCATGTCCTTTGAGCCGGGGCAGTAGCTCACCCACAATGCCCTTCTCGGGACCGTGTGGGAATCATGGGAGTCTAATTCCAGGATCCTAGAGGAGACATGAGCTCCATCGCTGGTTCAATGAGTGCCAGCAAGGCCAGTCAGCAGTTCTCAGCTCTGGCCCCACGGCCACAGCTGTCTTCTCATGACACACATAGGTCCACTCCCACGGGTCGCAGGACTCCACAGAGGAGTGATTTGGCTCAAGAACTCCTATCTGTCTGTCCGGACCATTTCTGCTCCTGAGTTAGTCCCCAACCTTGTGCCACTCTGGCTCCTAACTTGTCACCTAACTTTCCCAGACATGTCCTGAACATCTGGTCCAGCTCAACACCTGCTTCTCCAGGAGCTGATGGAAAGCTTCATCTTTCTACTGGGCAGCATCGTTTTTAAAATTCAAGCCCCATGATTCCCCTTCTCCTTTTGAAGGAGGACTCTGTCCCAGTGGCTCGCTGCCTACGCTCAACTTAGAACTGAGGCAGTTCTGTCTAGGACTAGAGGGCTCGCCCATCTGTATCCCTTCACAGGCTGATGAAGAGATTTACCCTAAGGTGTGTGTGTCGAGTGACAGCGGCCACAGGAGTGGAGCCCAGAAGCCTGGAAGGAGCAGGAACTGGGAGCAGAGCTTGCTGACCCAGCAAGAGTCCTGGGGATCTCCCAGAGTTACCACCTCTCTGCAACAGCAAGGATCTGGGGTCTTACAGACCCTGGCTCTGTCTCCTGGGCCAGGGTCAGTCTCAGGGGCAGACAGCCCCCCACTGGCCCTGCCCGGTGTATCATTTGTACAAAAGCTGGACGCTCTGGGCCAGGGCCCAGCTTTCCCTGGCTTCTGGCCTGAGTACATTTTTAAAGAGGGTGGGGAATTTCTAGCCCAGATGCATTTGAAAGGGTTCCGGGATGGGAGAGTTTGGAACTGCTTTTCAAATAACTATTTTGTCTGAAATTCTCTCCCCCAGACTTAATTATAAGCTACAAAGCACTGTAAATTAATTTTGTATGCTCTAAGTATAGCATAGCACACATTGTGATGAGATTGTTTAGACAATAATACAATAATTCTAGTCTTTGTGATCTTTCCAACAGAAGCTAGAGCAGTTGGCCATTTGGCAAAAGCCACACAGCAGAGCCAATGGGACAGTGACCCCAGGAACCCAGGACACTGGGACCTTGGAGATGTTCATAATTGTCTAGTATTCCACTACTTTAGGTTAGGAAGAAGACAGGTTTGCTGAGAAGGCAAAGCTACAGGTATTCTCCTGCCAAATGCTGCGGAGGGGGGTGTGTCTCCTGCAGCCACACTGTCCATGTCACTTGCACGCACGCCCAGCTGTGTCACACAGGGCCTTGCCCTCTGACTGGGAAGCCTGACGATGGGTGCTGGGAGGCATGATACACTGGGCATGTTTGAAAAGTCCCCGTGCTATCAGAGTACACACGAGGGTTCAAAAACTGGACAGAAATAGGGAATTCTTTGTTTAGATAAAAAGAGGAGAAAAAAAATAGAACAAGTCAGCAGAAAGGATTGAAGCTGCCAGATCCCAGGCCTGTGGAACAGTCAGACAGCACACGCAGCTGCCTCCCCCAGCACCTCCCCACCCCCATGGGGCCACATAAGGGGGGAAGCTGGGCGGAGGCCTCTCGTTCTACTATTCAATGTGTGGTCTGTCTTAGCGTCTTAGTTTTCTAATTTTACAGCAAGAAGATGCTCGTTTGCAGGGTGGGAAAAGCAGCCCTGGCCTATCCTGGGCCTGCAGATGACCTTCCCAGGAGGAGCCTGAGACCTACCCCAGAGCTCAGAAACCCATCCTGGAGAAGTTAAGGGTTAAGGCAGCAGTTGCTCAGGTTTCTGGCGCCCACAGCCTACTGAGTTTTCCAGCCCTAGGTGTCTGCTGGGAAATGCAGCTGGGAGCCAGGTGACATAGCTAAGTGGGTTTGTTTTGGTGTTACCAGAGAAACAAGAGGGAAAATAAGAAATGAAGTTTCCACAAAAAATTCAAACCAACTTCAAAAGTGTCTGTGTGCCTGGAGAAAGAAGAAACACTGGCTCCGTTCTGCCTGGCACATGTCATCCACCTGAAAACACCCACCCCACTCCCCATGAGGGAGACGGGAAAGCCAGGAGGTTTTTTCCATGTGGGAAGGCGCTGCCCGTGTGTCTCAGGGCCAGGAGCTATGCCACCTCTGAGGTCACACCCAGCCCAGATGGGGGACATACTGCACTAACTGTCAGCATCAGATCAGGAGTAGATTAAACAAAACCAACCGCAGAAGACACACTGCCTTACTCAGGGCTATAAATAGGAGGGAGGGGTCCTTACTAATACATTAAACATCGGGAATTAGGGGGAAGGGAGGAGTCTATCAATCTAAAGACAAGGCAGAGGGCCAGACACCAATGCCAACTAGGGCTCTAGTCCTTTCCACAGAGTCTAACACTGGCCCTTTTGCAAATCCAGGCACTTTGGGAGCACTCTCCCTGGCAGAGTAGGGGCAGGCTGGACTGTTTAACCAGGTTCTGGAAATGGCAGTCTACACAGGGGCCAGGAAGTGCCAGCAGTGGGCTCTGCTCTGCTGCCAGCTGGTTACCCTGGGAAACGGCTCAGCTCTTGACCACTCCATTAGTCAGTGTCTGCCGCTATGACAAAATACTGAGAAAATCAGCGGGCAGAAAGGAAGATAGGCATTTTCTTTGAGCTCATGGTGTCAGTGGTTTCGGTCCCTGGTTGCTTTGCTGTGGTCCTCAGGGCAAACTGACCATCATGGTCGGGGAAAGTGTGGTCTAGCGAAGCTGCCAGGAAGAACACCACCAGCTTTTTGTTTGTGTGTTTATTTCATTTTTTGGGACAGGGTTTTCTCTGTGTAGCCCTGGCTGTCCTGGTGCTCACTCTGTAGACCAGGCTGGCCTTGAACTCACAGAGATCACCCTGCCTCTGCCTCAGAGCGCTGGGATTAAAGTGTGTGCCACCACTGCCTGGCTCAAAGCCGACTTGTGTGACAGTGCCCTTCTCCCTGTGCCCATTTGGCTGTGAGTGAGTGAAATAAGCAAGTGAGTGTTTAACATGGGTGCGGCCATGTCAACGACCCCAATGCCTCAGACCTATGGCAGTAGCAAAGCTTCTCTACGTAAGGATCAGAGGGATGATAATGCCTTCCTATTGTCCATGCGTGGATGCTAATAGTGTGTGAAGAGACATTCACCATAGTTTTTTGCCCACGGGACGTTTACTGCCTGAAGACAGCTCCCCTACAAAGACTGCTCCTACTGAGATCAGCTAAACCTGCCTCCCTCTTCAGCTGTGTTCAATAACCTACCTACCAGTTCAGCTGTATTCAATGACCCCACCTCCCAGTTCAGCTGTGTGCAATAACCCCACCTCCCAGTTCAGCTGTGTGCAATGACCCACCTCCCAGTTCAGCTGTGTGCAATGACCCACCTCCCAGTTCAGCTGTGTGCAGTGACCCACCTCCCAGTTCAGCTGTATGCAATGACCCCACCTCCCAGTTCAGCTGTATGCAATGACCCACCTCCCAGTTCAGCTGTGTGGAATAACCCCACCTCCCAGTTCAGCTGTATGCAATAAGCGTACTGAGCTTTTGTGTTGCTGTGACTTCTCCACCTGAGAGCCCAGACTACCAGATCCCAGCTTTTCAGTGTGTCTATCTACAGATCCACACTGTTTCTGGACCTGTGTTGGACAAGTCACAAAGTGGAGTCATGTGACCCGTAGCTTCCAGTGTTTAGCCTTTAAGTATAGCTCTCTGGTTCACTCCTGTGGTGGTATATTTAGCTGCTTCTTCCTTTTCATGGCTAAATAGAATTCCATCTGGTTAGGTCCACCATTTGCCTCTGTGAGTGATGCTGCTGTGGCCAGCCTTTCTTTTGAGAGTAACTGGAAATTAATGTGAGCACAGGCAGCAGAGATGGGCATAAGCTGCTTCTCTAAGCACTGATTTGGACAAGCTCCAGGCAGGATGACAGGATGCTCATGACCCAGGGGGGCCAACATCCAGGCAGTAGACCCAGGTTCCCCAAGCTCCCTCAAGCCACGTGCTTTCCAGGTTACAGGGCTGCTTCCTACACGTACAGATGCCCTGGGCAGGTATCGGGTTCACTGCTCTCAGGGAGGGGCTTCTGGTCCTCTCTGGACAAAATGCCTGGCCTCTTCCTGAGTAAAGTACAGTGGTGTCCAGGACTCCTGGGGCTGCAGGCTGAACCCTGAGGTGCAGGAGAGCTGCCTCGGTCCCCCATGTGCTAGGGTTATCGGTTGGCACCACATTCCCTGTTCAGAGTCCAGGTCTTAAGTTGGTGCCATTTGCAAAGGTCTATACGTTTGTCAAACTCAACAACTTAAAATCAGTACAATTTAAGGATGTAAAGTATGCATTTATAAGTTTTATATTTTAAAAAGATCAGTCAAGGACTTTTATTTTGTCAAGGTAAAGAAGTCAATTCCCCCGAAAGACTGTAAATACAACTAAAAATGATGAATTAGAAAAAAACTTTTAAATGCATTAATGACTAGAAATTATAATGACCAGATAAAGTGAAGGTAGAATCATTGACCAAAGTCTGAATTTCTGTAAGGATACCTGAAGAAATTTGATGACTTTCCTTTTCTGAAACATTTCCAAAGGGTATGTCTTAGTTAGGGTTTCTATTGCTGTGGTGAAACACCATGGCCATAAACAAACTTGGGAGAAAAGGGTCCATTTCAGCTTACAGTTTCACAGCGAAGTCCATCACTGAGGGAAATCAAGGCAGGAACCTGGAGGCAGGCGCTGATGCAGAGGCCATGGAGGGGTGCTGCTTACTGGATTGCTTCTCCTGGCTTGCTCAGTCTGCTTTTTTATACACCCCAGAACCACCTACCTAGGGTGTCACCATCTACAATGGGTTGGACCCTCCCACATCAATCACTAATTAAGAAAATTTTCCCCCAGGCCGTCTTTTTTTTTTTTTTTTTGGTTTTTCGAGACAGGGTTTCTCTATGTAGTTTTGGTGCCTGTCCTGGATCTTGCTCTGTAGACCAGGCTGGCCTCGAACTAACAGAGATTCCCCCTGCCTCTACCTCAGAGTACTGGGATTAAAGTGTGTGCCACCACTGCCTGACTCAAAGCCAGCTTGTGTGACAGTGCCCTTCTCCCTGTGCCCATTTGGTATCTGTCCTGGATCTCACTCTGTAGCCCAGGCTGGCCTCGAACTCACAGAGATCCGCCTGGCTCTGCCTCCCAAGTGCTGGGATTAAAGGCGTGTGCCACCACCGCCCGGCTCTACAGACCAATCTTATGGAGGCATTTTCTCAATTAAGATTCGTCTTCCCAGATAAGTTTGTATCAAGTTGACAAAAAACAGCCAGTACAGTTGACCCCTTGTCAACTTGACACACAGACACCTCTCCCCTTTTGTTGTTCATCCTCAAGATCTCATTAACATCACAAATAACTTTAGAAGTCCCACACACTTTGAAAATTCAATGTTTTTTACAATATCCAAAGTCTCTTTAGAATGGCAGAGTCTCTCTCCAAAACCTCTCAACTGTGGGCTTCTGTAACAGAAACAAGTAAGCTACACGCTCTCCAAAAGAGAAGAATCAGAGAGCAGTTATAATCTGAACAAAGCAAACCAAACTCCAACACTGTTAAACAGCTCAGTGTCCAGCGTCTGGGACTCACGGTCTTCTAGATCCAAAGGGCTCTCCACGGCTTACTTAGTGTGTCTCACAGGCTCAGGCCCGCTCTGTTCCATGGCTTCCGCTGTCCTGGGTGATTGTCCCATGGTACTGGTATTTCCAAAACGTTGGGGTCTTCTTCTGCCACGGGGTTGCACTTTCACCCAGTAGCCTCTCCTAAGCACTCTTCAGGGACGCTGGTCCTGCCATCAGTCATGGGGACAAGACTCAGCATTTCTCTACCCTTCTTCAGACCTGGGGCTTTGACTGCATCACGGGCTGCACCTACACTAACGGCATCTTCTGACCTCTTCGGGGACTCCAGCCCTGCCACACAGTTCCATGCCTCTGCGGCTCTCCACAACCCCCTCACGCCTTCTAAAACCAGTATCACCTGGTAAGCTGACTCTTACACATTACCAAGTTCAGCTGCTAGCGTAAGGAATGGCCTTGGCCACCTCTGGACCACAGCCTCTGTGTGTTGACCCTGCAGAAGCACTTCCTAGAAGATCCTGCCCCAACGACTCTGGTCTCTTCTTAATTATAGCTGATTCTCCATGCCCAGCTGAGCAGAACCCACACATTCTTAACTTGAAATATCAAACCACCCCCAATAGATTCTTTGAGGGATTCTCCAGACTTTTCTCTGGTACTTCACAGGCCAGACCCCCATCATCACCATTTCTCTCAGCCTTCTTCTCTTCCAAGATCCCAATATTGTCCTCTCTTTCTTTTCTTCCTTTCTTCCTTTCTTCCTTTCTTCCTTTCTTTCTT